>OMLC01067252.1:0-13089 GCA_900302585.1 Regalecus glesne | reverse complement strand
GTGGGGGCTGTGGGGGAGTCCTGCTAGGGGATGATCCCACACTGAGGGAGCGGGAGCACTGGGAAGATGCCGACCGTTGGGGAGAGGTGGGGGTGGCAGCTTGGTGAACGAATGGCCAGGGCAACACCCTCTGTTCCTGGTGTACCACTGTATAGGCAAACAATAGGTAAGGATAGTTTGTGAGGCTGTTCAGAATGCCCACAAAAACACTGGGGGCTTTAGTATTCAGTACATATTCAAAAACATTTAACCCCACTCACTCGTTGGTGTTCATTTTAATAATGTTACACATGTCAAATGGGCGGCATAGCTCAAAGCCAATATTAAAACAAATGTTATTTTGATTAAAAAGTAACAATAAATGATGGAAATGATAAACAAAATAGAATAAAAAACCACAACAACAATAAATGGCCTTTTCAGAAAGCCCATAAGCTGTAAATACAGTGCTATAAATTGATGGTTTGAAGGACAAATACATTCGCTCGCGGTGAAGTAGATAATAATAGTTGATCAAAATTTCAGGAAAACACTACTGCTATCAAACAAAGCTTCAGTTCCGTTCCTTATGGAGAAAAAAAATCACTATGAAAAAAAATACAACCCCAAATATGATTGTAAGTTACATTCTATTCAGTTATATCTAACCTTCTCTCTCCATTAGTGAGTAAGGCTTGATCTCGCCATCTGGCTTTTTGGAGGGGACCTTTCTCAGTTGGGTCGCTGTGGAGGAGAGGGAGTTCAACATGGAGGCGAAAATGTTACGTGAATGTTCTCGTGAAAAGTGAGAGAGCTCCAGACATCCTTTTTTACTTCAACTGTAAAAAAAAAAAAAAAAAAAAAAAAAAACAAGAGCTCAAGGCAAAACACTTTAAATATAGCCAAATATTCTCACAGGAAAACCCATGAAACAACAAGGGAGAGTTTATGCTGCAACCACTGATAAATAACCTGAGGTAAAGACTGGAATATGTGCTACTGAAAGCTTTAAGCATCCATGCAACAGGACTCACAGAGTAGTTTCGAGAGCTCGATCAGCTCCAACTTGACTTGTGAATTTAAACAAGTTCCACCAAAAGTTTAAACAACAGAGTTAAGAATTCAAGATGTTTATTTGTCACTCCGGTTTTGCAAGTAGAGTCATGTGAAGTTCTTTGGCTGGGAGACTCCGTTACACAGATACATATGAGGTCAAGATAAAATAAATGATCGAAAATAAAGAGTAAGTTTGTATATATATGTATATATATGCAAATAAAGCAATAGGTATGACCAAATAAATTATAAAATGAGTAAAGGTAAGAGTAAAAAATCACTTAATCAAGTATAAAAAGCAATGATGGGTACATATATGACCAGTAGTCGGATCTCGTGTAAGGCTGGTACGGTTGCACTTTCAGTTTTTGTGCATGTTATTAATCAAGAAGTCTTATGGCCTGTGGAAAAAAAAGCCGTTCATCAGTCTGCTGGTGTCTGTTTTAAGAGTTCTGCATCTCCTCCTTGAGGGCAGCAGGGAGAATAGACTAGTGTGTGGTGTACTGAATCCTTTACGACCCGCAAGAACTTCCTGAGGCTCCACTTGGTGTACAGCTCTTGCAGACTAAGCAGCTCCTCATAGCAAATGATGTGCTGGGCTGTGCATATAACCCTACCCAGGGCCTTGCAGTCCTTGCTGGTACAGGTGCCATACCAGGTGGTGAAGCAATCTGTCAACAGGCTCTCAATGGTGCCCCTGGTGGAAGGCCCAGGTCACTTTTTTTTTTAGGTGCTTGAGGTTATACCAACACTGTCGGGCCTTTTAACAACAGTGGTGGTGGGGCTAGTCCATGTCAAGTCTTGGGTTGTAATCAACTCCCAGATATTTGGAATTGTCCACCCTCTCCACAACTGTGCTGTTGATAGTGACCAGGAGGTGAGTGCCCCCCCCCCCATTGTCCACAATGACCTCCCTCATCTTGGAGAGGTTCTGTGAGAGATGGTTGTCCTAGCACCACTTTTCCAGGGTGGTATCTCAAAGTGCTTCCTCACTGGTTCAATCAGGTTTATATGTTTTATATGGCAGCAGGGCAGTTATCATTGTCTTGAGTGGCCTGCTGCCTAAGGGTCTTGTAATTCTTGTTTCAGCCACTGGGAGGGAATGCGTCTTCTATTACGCTACCTCTCATTGCCTTACATTTCCCCCTCCTCTGGCTTGAAGCCTCTGGAGAGGTGAAAGAGGCTCACAGGATATATCTTTACAAAAAGGCATCGACATTCCCGCCCTGCCCTGTGAACAACAGAGAAGTTAAAGATGGAGACGGAGAAACCACCTTGTTCCTCCACCGTTCGTTTCCTCTTGTCTCGCCATCCACTGCAAAGGTGCACGGTCTGTGAGCAGTGTGAATTTATGCCCCGTGAGGTAATAGGGGAGGGTTTCGAGGGCCCATTTAACTGCCGCACGTTCCTTTTCGCAGTGTAGAGTATCTTTTCTCATGGGGCAACAAATAGAAGATGTGGCGCTCCTCCTTCTGTACCTGGGAGAGTGCTCCTCCAAGACCCACCTACGAAGCATCTGGCTGAACAACAGACCTGCTTCAGACCAGTAAAGGGCTCTTCTATCGACTGTCTCAAAGTTGCCAAGTCCTCTAGGGGGGTAATAAGATGAAAAAAAGTTAGGAACGAAGTGCCTATAGTAGTTCACAAGGCCCACAAAAGATTTCACCCGTCACTTTATAACAGGGTGTAGCCAACCCTGGATGACCTTCACTTTAGCATCCTGAGATTTGACAAGGCCTAAGCCTAATTCCATATCCTAGGTATCTCGATGCATGCTCAATAATCCATGGAAATCACAAAAACCTGGTGAGTGACAAAACGTATCCAAATAAACTTCTGATCCAGTTGAACTGATCCACCTCTTTTTGTGATTTCCCTACCTGGATTATTGAGCATGCATCAAGACATTCTGACTCTCTTCGGCGAGGACTGCCTAAATGGTGTACGTGAGTACGAGCGAACGGCACGTAAGATCGCTGGTCACAGGAACCACCTCAGATTCACCCTCTGATGCAGACAGAGTCATCTGACGCCCATGAGCCTTCAAATCAAGTTACCTATCAAGGGGCACCGAGCGGGCGACCTCATCCAGAAGGCGCAGAAGGGCCTAGTAAATGATCGGGTGAGACACATCAACGTCACCATCGACATGCTGAGAGCCAAAGAGGAGCAGGTCCTCCAGAGACCGACGGCTCGTCTAGATGAGACCTCTCTCCAACATGTGACGGAGTTCACACGAGTTCCTATTCTACTCATCCTGTCCTGCATTAGGATCCTGAACGCAGTAGCCTTTAGGCCATTTTTCTCCAGTTGCAGTACTCTCGAATGCATGGAGATAGGCTTCCAGATCATCGGTGGGTTCCATTTTAGGGATAACATCATTGGCATGAACTACAGGGCTAGTGGTTGCTGGCCCAAATCCTTGCAGCTGGCTCCTTTTTTTTTTTGCTCCTCTAAAAGAACCCATCAAGTGTCCATTTTTACATAGCTGGTGGCTTTGGACCAGCAACTTCAACATTTTATTTTTACTGATACTCAATTTTGCAAAGCGAAAGCTCAAATCACTGGTGGACATTCAATGTCACCCACTCATCTTGCCTATATTCTCCACTATCGTGATGTCTTGAGAGGTCAGGGGGCCTTTCCTCTTGTAGCTTTTGAGCTGAAGTTGCAGGAAATGAAGAGAGTGAGGTGTGGTTTCCCAACTTAAATTTAGTATCATCAGTGTTCTCATACATGTCAACTTAATTCTTGTGGACAGATAATTAAACAAAACCAACGCAAGTAGCCTAAACCAAAAGTGCAGTTCTCTGTCCTGTGATTAGCTACTCTGTCTTTTGTCCTTTATACGTCCTCTTCCAAACTGTTATCCTTCACCTTCTTTATCCTCACTGGGACAATCAGGTTATATATGTTTCAGCTAGGCTAGCTTGTCCTGAGTGGCTGCTGTTTTGTAGTTGCAGCCACTGGGAGGGAATGTATCTCCCCTCTATGACACTAGCTCTCATGACATCACAACAAATACACACGTACACGCGCACACTATCAACAACTTAACCGAAGCTAAGTAATAGAGGGAACCCCAAACTTCTCTTTCCCAATCCCATCAAGACTATAACCAAGGCCATCAAGATTGGCATCTTTTGCCTGAAGCCTGTGTGTGATTATCCTAATTTACATCTGGGGTTTGGATGACTCACATAGCTGGCTCAGAGCCCCTGAAGACATTCAGATGAACGTTGAAAAACACTCCTGTTTTTTTTTTTAACTGTATTTTCAGATGACCTAATTCAAATCATTTTGACTCAATGACTACCTGGATTATTGAGTAAAAATATACTTTAGGGTTTTTTTTTTCCATCTTAAAAAATGTTACGGCTATAAGGTAAAACTTGGCAAATTGTAGGCATTGGAATCGGTTTTTCTCTGGATGTAGTCAAGAGGTTTTTTCACGCTATGATCCTTCCCCATATGTCTTATTGTATCACATGCCAGGGCAGACTGGAGAAACAGCCATAAAACCTCTTTAGTCTTTATACAAACAAACTCTAAAAACTCGGGATATTCGGTCCCCAACGTCTGTGTCTGTACACAAACTGACAGATAGCTAACAGAGTTCAAGAGAAAGCCGGAGGCCGGAGTAAAGTTGAATGCTCTTTACTGTTGCCGTCATTCTCACGAATGGTTTCTGTAAAACTGAAACGATACAGAAATGTACCACCAATCACTAGATGTTATTTGAATGACATCATACGTCCGTAAACTTAAAATGATTTAAATGACAGCTCCGAAGTTAAAATGAATAAATACCTCGATTCAAGTGATAGCCGTACATAACCTGTAAATATATTGTAAGTAATGTACATAAGGTTCACTAGCTTAAAAAAAGGAATTACAATTAAAAGCTATTACAATAGGAAATACCAGAGCTTCTCATAGGTGGTTTAATATACGTATATATTTCACATATGAAATTTTAGATGTGAATATAACTTACAAGCTGTGCTTTACAGGCACAAACAGAGGAAGGAAGGGATTAAGGTAGCTGAAGCTGCAAGCTGACCACATGTAATGCAACAGCTAAAACATTTCCTGCTTGAAATTGGAGATATGACCTGGCTGTGTCGTATGACACAAGGCAAAAACAATAGCAAGACGTAAGCACGAAAATAAGGAATTACTCTTAAACGACCGGTACCCGAATAACTAAAACATGTCTGAACAACAGGGGGAACTAAATTCCGTCAGTTTCCTCGGCACTTTTGAGAAGGATTGTCTCAAGAGACAGGCCTCAAGAAGGTCTTTACTGACCCAGATCTTGTGAGCTTGAGTTCAATATTCCTGACTTTTCCATCTCGGTCAGGGAATGTCTTCATGACTAGAGCCACTCGTTCCACTTCACCTGGCTATCCTTAAGTAGGACCGTTTTTATGAGGTCGTACGTCCCGCCACTTGCTATGACTTTGTAGCGTTGGAAGCTACTTGCGTCTCCATCTGTTCCAAAAGGTTTTGGCTAGACGCTGCACTTCTCCCCACTGCTAGTGGTGGAGGTCTTTGCTGTCCAAAGAAGGTAAGTACACACCTTTTGTGTCAAGAGGGAAGTAGGTAGTAGTTGCTATTAGCTTGACCCCCGCAGGTTCATCTTGTGTCGACCACCCAAGGGCCAAACACATCGAGTACCACATAGGTGAAGGGTGGCTCTGTGCTCAGACAATCAGAGGGTGGATCTGCCATCTTCTGTTCAGCGGTTCTTCCATGAAGCTTGTTACATACAACACATTTATGGACGACACCGTTGATACATTTCTTGGCCCCAGCGATCAAGAATCCTACTGTGCAGACAGGCCCCTCTGGGAAGACGATATCTTGGTGCTTGAGCTTTTGGTGGTAACGCCTCTAGAGGAGTATCGCGATGTGGCTACTACCTGGGATGACGAGAGAGAACTTTTCTCTTGTGTTGAGTGCTTTGTGAGTCAGCCTAGCTCCTGTTCTCAGAAGGCTCAGTGCATCCGAACAGGGGTTCAGCTTTCTAAGAGGAGCGTCTTTTGTGATATTCTTTCTGGCCGCCAAGCAGGTGAACTCTTCGCTGTACATCTCTCTTTACACACGCCTTATGATGAGAGTTTCTGCTTTTGACAGCTCTTCTGCCGTATGGGGGCTTTTACATTGACGCCAGCCGCTACAGATCTCATGCTTGGCTTCAGCTGAATTTCGTTGGGATGGAATGATGTGCATCCAGGATGTTATGACTCATACCAGAGACCTTCATACCTTCATGAGGATAACCTCTCAAAGCGATGAGATCCCAGATAAGATGGAGGAACAGAGAGAGTAGTGACATGAGAACACACCTCAGTGTCGGAATCTGGGTCAAGGATTTCGTATGACTCCTCCTCTGTATAGGACACACCTCCAGGTAGGGACAGGAACGGGGGTCTAGTATACAGGGGTCATGTCATGCTAGCTAGCTCAGCTGCATGTACAGATCGAGTAGTACGATCCGCCAGATTCTGAGAGATGTAGGTTATATATGTACCCTAAGACAAACTTGCTGTCCGTGTAGAACTGCAATATGTCTGCACTTATGTTCAGCATGTGGGTTTTTGTATGTCTTGTGGATATAATTGTTTTGTGTTCGGTGTCGTTTTATGTTGTCTTTACTTCTAAAGAGTACTATGTGTGTATTTTTATAATTTGACCTGCCAAGGGACTGCAGATACAAATTAGCTTGATTAAATTGATACGGTGCAGCGCATTAAACAGTGACATTTTTTTTTCCAAATCTAAATGTGCTCCCTTTTAAACAAATAAAGATCCTTCACCAGTATTCTCAAAGCAAACATAACATCTGTAGGGCTCTTGTTTGACATGAATCTCTACTAATGTTTCCTAATCATTACCTCTCCTCTTAACCCTGCTTCATTACTCTTTCTCCTATCTTCATGCTGTGGCTGATCAACTTTATAACACTGCAATTACTGAAGCTCTGGACATCATTCTTGAACATTAGCACCAGTATGATACTTCTCCACTCCCTAAGAATCCTTTTACTTTCCAAGATAGTGTCAAACAATCTAGCTGAAAACTCCACTGCCACTGCTGTCACTCTTAAACACCTCTATGCCTCCACATGTATGTCATCTGGACCAACTGTTTCTATAATATTTTCTTCTTCATAGCTGCCTTAACTTCATCCTCGCTAATCCACTGCACTTCCTGATTCACTATCCTCACATCAGCCAATCTTCTTCTTCTCACTCGTTCTCTTCATTCAACAGCCCCTCAAAGTACTCTTTACAGCTTCTCAACACACTCTCCTTGCTTGTCAGAACATTTCCATCTCAACCATCCATTGCACTAACCTGCTGCACATCCTTCCCAGTTTGGTGCCTCTGTCTTGCCAATCAGTACACATCCTTTTCTCCTTCCTTGGTGTCCAACCTCTTTTACAACTTGCCATATGCCTTTTCTTTTGCCTCGCCCGCTTCTCTCTTCCTCTTACGCCACATCTCCTTGTACTCCTGTCTAATTTGTTCATCTAAGTGTCCCTGACTATAATGCTGGGGGGGACATATATTAGAAAATCAAGATATTAAAAATTCCTAAAAAAAAAACCCTGTACATTTACTGATTCATCCTAGCAGAGGGAGGCAAGCCTGAGAGAGTTTAATTGAAACAAAAGCATTCGGGACTGGATGAATAGCATGTAAGCCTTCTAACAAAAACTCATTATAATTTGCATCGGATTGATAATGGGTGAAATTCACGGCCTTTTTTTGCAAAGCAAAAAGTATATTTATATATGAAATGTTTGAAAAAAAATCCTTTGCTACCATGATTTCATTTTCCAAACAATAATCCAGCATGCAAATAAATTAACAATGACCTTAATGATTCGCTGGAGTATACAATTGTTTGAGTAATGTGCAGCCTTTATTATCAGATCAAAATCAAGGTTCTAGATTTGAGGTAGGTCACTGGTGAGATATAAGATGATTGTCAACTTTCGGCTGGTTCCTAACTGCATTCAGGAGCATTTCATGTATATACATATAGGCTAGGGGCCACCAACTGCATGTTAAACATGTTGTCAAGTCAATTTTATTCGTATAGCCCATTATCACAAATTAACAATTTGCCTCAGTGGACTTTACATTAACACAAAATACTGTCCTTAAGCCCTGACGTCGGATAATGAATGATTTCTTAAAAAAAAACCTTTGACAGGGAAAAGAATAGGAAGAAACCTCAGGGAGAGCTGCAGAGGATGGATCTTTCACCGAAAACGCACAGTCGTGTAATTACGTTGTGTGCAGAGAATAAGAAAGGAAAGGTGGTGTAAAGGTGGTAATTGAATTACACAACGTGCCTGTTGAAACCAATATGAGACAAAAAAGAGGATGACCACTGGGAATCACAAAGTATCTTATCGGTACTGGGAAGTTACCTGACTTGTTGAGGAAGAAGCCATCAAACACCACAAAATTATTCACCTGTCGATCAAAAAGATGTGTAGTTGAGAAGAAGCGATGTCTTTGAAATATCCTTATCAATCAGAATAGACAAATATTTGTTAAACGATTGTACTTGTGAGAAAGATTTGCACAGAAAAAAATATTCTCAGGAGTTGTATGCAGTTATTGACCCCTGATGTTCAACCAGGAGTGAGATTCAGGGTCTTGATCTCATTATTCATAACAAAATGATTGAGACCTACATGAAGTATCTGGTAGAGAGTTAGCAAGATATCAGGGCCCATTGTAGTTCAGTGGTAGAGTGTGCGCTTCGGTAACTGATAAGCCAGATGATTCTGGTTTGAATGCACCACAGGGCATCAAGAAGGGCATTTAGCCTTAAACCCCTAAGCTCCATCTTAGTCTGTGTCCAACCCCACCACGTGGTAACTAATCGTGACATGTAACATGGACTTCTCAGTTGGCTGGATATCAATCTGTGAGTCCTGCACTTTGTTCTTGTATAACTTTGATATGACTTAAGTACTAACTCATGAAAAGAGAAAGATCCTACCTGAGGAACACTTTCTGTCAGGCCATAGTGCTTTGCCAGGAAAGACAAGAATTTAAGAGAGGGCCTGTCATAAGCCATCAGTGTGGGGTCCACATGCTTATCCTTGGAAAGAGAAAGACATTGAAGTCACAAATAAACAACATGTAGTAATGAATTATAAGTTTATGCTACAGATGATTCCAATGATGTAGTCGAAGTCCGGTGTAGGCGACATGGGTAGGAATACTATAGGAGTGAGAAGATGCTGCACCCACCCAGGTGTCAGAAAGTACACACACACACACACACACACACTCTTAAAAAAACGTTTGCAGTAAGGGTGTAGACAGTGTCTAAATAAGATAATATATTACTTTTTTACTAGTTACGTATTTGCTTTTAGGTATGCTTGGTTCGCTAAATGTTTCTAATATGCTTTACTTGCCCATCCTGTACCCCGAGTTCAATGTAACATCAGCCTGTGATGCTTTATTTTCTAGATATTTTACTGCTTTAATTAGCTTACAGAACTTTGCGGCTGGGTTAAGAATACCTTTATACAAATATATACTTTACTGTTGTTGGTTTGCAGTCATGTGCAGTGTTACATTTCATTACTCCTTTTCGGGTGGAAGTATGCTCAGGAAATAGGTTGACGTACACCATATGTTTAGCAATTTGCTCTACTATACCAAGGCAGCACCGTTTTTTTCCACACCTGTCTACAGTGCGCACCTTGCAAGAGCCCACCTTTTGAGAAACCACGTGTTAGCGTGTGGTATCGCATTAGTCATTTTTTGGATTTTGTTTGATTTGGATTAGACAATGAAAATGTATTCATTTTGATGAAAAAAGGATATAACCTTTGTTTTGAAGAAAATATGTGATTGCATTTAGTATGTGTGTAATTTCGCCTTCAAATAATGTAAATTTTCTATACCAAACTTTTATTTCTGTCACCATGAAATTGTCCTTGCGTCTTATATGTCCTTAAGAAATAAAATTATGTAAGGAAATATTGCTGGAATTGCTGTAATGGTCTGTCCATGATGGGACTCAGAAACACATATAATGTAGTTCAAGACCTCTCTCTGTTAAAGGTTGGAAACAGGCAAGGGTGACTGTACACTATTAAATGACCTGAATAGCTTCATAAAACTAACTACTAAAGATTAAGCATAATGATGTTTGATCAAAAGAAATCAAATGCAATATACACAATATAGGAACAATATAGGCAACGCCGATAATATGAATCTAAGTTTAAGAGCTTTACCAACTGAGCACATGCATCACCTGCAGCATGAAATCAAAGAGTTCCAGGCCATAGCCATGTCGCTGTAGTTTCTCTGTGATGTAGAAATCCAAAACACAAAGTGGCTCTGCCTCTATATGAGCCCCTCGTTGGTCCTGAGGTCAAATTAAAACAGAGCCAACATTAACTATTCAACAATGCTGGTTCAACTGATTTTTGAAAATTATCGAATAGATAGACAATAAATTATGACAAACTGTTAAGTGCTTTGCATTAAAAATGGCCAAAAAACAAAACAATGAAAAAAGTTCACTCACAAGCAAAAACAACTTCTTGTATCCAACCTTTAGAAATCCCAACACTACCCCATGTCCTCTGTAAAGGGAAGAAAATGAAGGTCCAGGAAGTACAAAATATTTGATGCGATACGAGGATACCAAATATTAATCTAGTTTTCTATTTAAATCATTTTATGTCCGCTGCTCTCATGGGCACTCGTCAGTTTCTTATACATCCAAGTCCCCCTTTGTGATGACATCATGACTGAGTGTTGGTAAACTGACAACAAACAGAAAAACAACAGCCTCAGCAGAGAGACAGACAGATGTGCATGATATTTGTCTAGGGATACTGGTGAGGGTTATGAGCAGGGATACCTATTTCTCTCTCCATCCTTAAGTAGGTAGAGGTGGTGGCTGTTGGATTGGAGCTTTGAAGCACTTGTAATTGGTGTTGTCAACTTTTGGGCCTATGGGAAAACAAATGTAACAAATACCGATTTAAAATAACACATTATCAATCTGCACTGTGTTGTTAATAAACTTCACAAAAATTCTAAAACACATATGGAAATAGACACACACACACACACACACACACACACACACACACACACACACACACACACAGAGACACACACACACACAATACAGCCCCACACACCTTCGCAGATGATCTCCCAAGTTCATCAATGACTATTCCTATCTGGACTTGCAGATCTTGCCTATAAGAAATAAAAAATAAGGTGTGACAACGTCAAGGCATGATTCACATTCACAGTACCAGTGAAGTGAAGGGTGTGATTGGAACAGTGTGTCGTCTGACATCATGCAGTAAAAATAACACAGGGTGTGGTTGACAGCGTCTGATAACATCTGACAACCAGGCAGACAACAAAGGAAGGAGTGAAACAAGAGAGGTTCTTGAAAAAACCTACCTCCCGACAGATTGATGCCCTGCGCTCAGAGTCTGGTCCAAAATGGAGATTTTCTCGGAGAAGAGAGGGTTTATATCGAACGGGAATTCCATATCACTTAAGAATAGCTCGTTAACTAAGCTAAATAGTAGCCCGGCACAGAAAATGTAGCAGATCCTCGCAGATGCTTTAGCTAACGTGGCTACTGCCACCTAAAGGGGGGTTAGCTTGACTTCTTTGGGGGAAACAGCTCCCAGGACTCGATAGCTACTTGCTACCAGACGAATATAATACTAAAATTGGCATTTTTTGACACTCAATTAACCATCATAAAGACTCGAAGAATAGCAGAATCTAAGAACTAGTTCTTTACATTGTCATTGCCATTCATTGTGTCTGACTGTTTTCAGTTAGTCGCAGCAACAAAACCCGAAATGCTACTAAAGTTGCCCCTGTTAAATAAATGCGTAGCCTTTACAAAAATATTTATGTATGAATTAATCCTATATGTTGCTGACGCATACACACTATCTTGCAAAACTATGTTCACGATGTTCATTACCCAATTACCAAATAACTATGTATTTCTCCTTCAATTATATTTTCAATGAGTACGTTTCATCCAAACATTACGGTACAATGTATTGAACGCATCCGTAAATCTCAGTAACAGTGTTGCTAGGATATGAAGCAACGCTGGATTATTGCAGGACCAAATATATGAGGCGCAAACCTGCAAAGAATGCCAATTGATTTTCCTAATCACTAAAGCATAGTTGCAACAAAATAGGAAATAGAGAGGTTTTATATGGAATATAACCATGGTTAGTAGATGGGTTTGGAAATGCAGCTGGTTTGAATAATATTCTATTATAGAATAAACATGAATTAATGGAACTTTTGAAGAAATTACAATTCCTAAAATTACAAACTGCCCTGAATTTATCAGAGGAAAAGTAAATGTATGTCCACATTTTGAGATAATGGTGAGGAATTAAATTTGACAAATATTAGAACATTTGAGGTCAACAATTAGCTCTTTTGTAACATCAAATTATCCATCCATCCATTCGTCCATTGTCAACTGCTTATCCGTAGTCGGGTCACGGAGTCCTACTGGAGCCTATCCAAGTTGCTCATATAACGAAAGATGGAGAAACACCCTGGACAGGTCACTAGTCCATATATTGTAGGATGGGCAGAGGGGGATTAAGGCCGGATACCCTTCCTTACGCCCCGCAGTGGGATCGAACCCATAACAATCATTGTGTATCACTGTACATTAGTAGTTGTTTCTTTAAACCCCCCTCTCGCTCAGTGGTTCCCAACCTTTTTTGGCTCGTGACCCTATTTTAATATGAAAAATTTCTGGCGACCCCAGACATTCATCAGTCAAGCTTCTATTTACAAGACTGCGAAACTTTATCCTGAACAAACAATAACTCAGACAATGAACTAAGACTTTTGGCTGGTCCCAGCCACATTAAAGATTTAAAAGATGAACAGTACCAAAGTACAGGGCGTATGTTTCAGCTACAGAGTTTACAAGGGAAAGTGAAGGTGTAAGATAACCATTTAAAATCATGTGTGGAATTTA
>OMLC01067251.1:0-13310 GCA_900302585.1 Regalecus glesne | reverse complement strand
CAGACACAGACAGAGAGAGAGACAGACACAGAGACACACAGAGACACAGACAGAGAGAGAGACACACACACACAGACAGAGAGAGAGAGAGACAGACACACAGAGAGACAGAGAGAGAGAGAGACACAGACAGACAGAGAGAGAGAGAGAGACACAGAGACACACAGAGACACAGACAGAGAGAGAGACACACACACAGACAGAGAGAGAGAGAGACACACAGACACAGACAGACAGAGAGAGAGACACAGACAGACAGACAGAGAGAGAGAGAGACAGACAGAGAAAGAGACAGACAGAGAGAGAGAGAGAGAGAGAGAGAGAGAGAGAGAGAGAGAGAGAGAGACAGAGAGAGAGAGACAGAGACAGAGAGAGAGAGAGAGAGAGAGAGAGAGAGAGAGAGAGAGAGAGAGAGAGAAAGACAGAGAGAGAGAGAGAGCAGAGAGAGAGAGAGAGAGACAGAGAGAGAGAGAGAGAGAGAGAGAGAGAGAGAGAGAGAGAGAGAGAGAGACAGAGAGAGAGAGACAGAGAGAGAGAGAGAGAGACAGAGGGCAACAACAGTGTCAGGCTCTGGGACAGGAACTACAGTAATCCAATAACAGCTCATCACTATTTCATGTCCCGATTAATCTGTTTTTCCCTGGTATTGTTTATGTCCACACACACACACACACACACACATTTTCAGCATTTGACTCTGGGTGAGAGGTCCAAACAGCCATAGAAGGCCAGTCTGACCGGTATACAGAGGAGACCGAGAAGACAGACACAGAGGAGACAGAGACAGAGGAGACAGAGACAGAGGAGACAGAGACACAGGAGACAGAGGAGACAGAGGAGACAGAGACAGAGGAGACAGAGGAGACAGAGACAGAGGAGACAGAGACAGAGGAGACAGAGACAGAGGAGACAGAGGAGACAGAGACAGAGGAGACAGAGGAGACAGAGACAGAGGAGACAGAGGAGACAGAGGAGACAGAGACAGAGGAGACAGAGACAGAGGTGACAGAGGAGACAGAGGTTCCAGGTTTGACAGAGCATGTGGGGCAGAGAGCTGTGTGAGTACCCACATGCACGTCAGCATGTGTGTTCAGATCATGTTAATGATTTTGGCATGGCGGTTGCTTCCATGCCTCAGTGAATCACAAGACTAGAGGCAGCTGTCTCCTCTGATGTGGGTAAGAACAGTAATGACAACATGATAGAGAGGCATGCTAGAAAGTCGCACAGGAAGAGGCCTTGTGATTGATAAGCAGATACAGGATGATGGTAGAATCCATTAGGATGATATAGGATGATGCTAACTGTGAATGGAAAGAATGAAAAAGAATCTCACCTATCAAGGTATTGACAGTGATCCAAGCAGAAACCCCTGTGTTGAGAAGACATTTTGAAAATGTTGTTATGAAAGGAAGTCAAACATGTCAGAAAAAGCTCATACGATATCAGCAGCCTGTCGTATTGAAGACCAACAATGTGCTTATTCGGGTCAACGTAAAGACAACATTAGCACATGTGGCTGGATGTTTTTACCCACTGGGTCTGCTGTCTTTGGGGCCTGCATTAGTGCCTCTTACCAGTGTGTATTAGTCCGAACCTCTGACCTCCTCTACATATAGCAGCAGTGGATGATTTAGGAGCTTGACACAAACTATATCATTGGAGCTTTGCCATAAAACTCTTATGACAAGAAGCTAAGAAGCCATTTACAAACAAACAAACAAGTGGAGAGCTTCTTTGGGTTTTAGTGCAGGAAGCAAACCACCTCTTCCCGGACACCAAACACCACTCAGAGTTCTGCATTAACAACAAGTCGCCACCAATCAGAAGGGCGGCCGGAGGGTAATCTCACCCGGGATAAGCTATCTGCCACTCGTACGGAGGGTGTGGAATCCCTCAGAGTTTAGTGTTCGGCTGGGAGCCGCAGACAAGGAGCATGTGCATTAGTCGGTTAGCAGAGGCAGAGGAGGCAGATTCAGCAGCAGACCTGAGCCGAGGGTTCTGCTCTAACAAGCTGATCCACTCAAGGAGAGAAGACGGGCTTTCCAACCTCACAAACCAGGGGCAGATAATCGCTTTCTGCCCCAAGATTAAGCAAAACATTATCCTACATGGCCATAATTGCTTGTATGAACTACTTTAAAGCGATTGGATTATGTTTGCTGGTCTGCTTTTGCCTGTACTGAACATGCACTTAAAACAAAACGTCTACATCTGATGTATGTCCAACAAGAGTATTAGTGCAGTACAGACCTTTGTGATGGCAGAGAGCAAAGGTCAGCACTGTGTCAATGCAAACACAGGGAGGACATAATGGACTGTAATGCTCTGGTTTGACTTACTAATCAAGGGTCCACGGGCGGCTCAAAGACCCAAACATACCTTCATGTTTCTAGTTGGAGAAACTCTCCGTCTCCCAGGCAGATGCTGGTATGATGAGTGTTTTTTCAGAGCCATTCAAAATGAATCAGATGTGAGTAACAGTAAAGAAATATTACCCCATGGTGTTGTCTTGATGCAGGCTCAATAGTCCAGGTAAGGGAATCACAAAACACAGTGAGCCAGTTCAACTGGATCAGAAGTTTATTCAGAAATGTTTCAGACACATCAAGTTCACCAGGGGGATGTTAAAGATGGCCTGTTGGCTTTCCTAGACTGTGAGGTGAAGGTTGGTGTTGGGGGACAGTTGATTGTAAGTGTGTACCACAAACCCACACACACAGATCAGTATTTAGGGTTTAGGCTGCTTTTACACAGCCATTGATTGGGCCTTTAGCTAGGCAGTCAGCAGAAGTCTTGGAAAACACAGATAACTGGCATGGCAGTGATTGTAAAGATCCCTTATTGCTGTGAGTTTAAAGCTGCTGTGGATTCAGCTTTTGGCTGAGCAGTATCTGGGGGTGACAGTAAATAAAAACTGGAACTTTGTGTTTGGCAGACAACCAAACCTTCAGTCTAATGGCCAGAAAACTAGAGACAGATGTACTGTACCTTCATCTGCACCATCCATGATGGACACACCGTCAGCTCTTGAGAGGAAGGGGGACTCTGTAAATACTGCTCTCACCTGATAAAACAGAACAGTGCATCTCAGACACAAAACAGAGACGAGCAGACAGACAGGATGGATGGTACCTTTTTAACAATCCCTGTCTGACAACTTCCTCACCCTGAATCAGACTCAGTGAAAACCAGTTTGTTTTGTTGGCCGCATAGTGGGTGTGTACCCTGTACAGAGACGAGGGGTGGAGCTTATTGGGCAGGTGATCAACGCATGTCATGATTCTAGCGGCCTATGACTAGCTACGGTTATGACAGTACCGGCGGCTGACACCTGCCCCAGCATGCAGTCCTGCTACATTATGCAATTGAATTTCTTTAGCTATTATCCTAGCAGCTAGCTAATGCTCCAACATCCCCAATGATGATTTTGGGGGAAAAGTCGATTAAATCTTTTAAGTAATCAGGAATAACAGGACTAGTCCAGTCGGCCAAAATGGGAATTAATCTGAGGCTTTCATCTTATTATACTACTCTTGCTGATTTGGCTTACAAGGGGGGGGTTCACGAATACTGGCAAATAAAATGTAATTCACCTCATGCGGTGAACACCGCTCCTTCCCACATGCATCTTACATCCAAATCTCTAGGACACACTAAACGATACCTAAACAGCTAAAGGAACTAACACCAATCAGATAGCATACGCTAAATGTCTATTAAAGGCCTGTGAGAATGGACTGGGACTCTTATGGGCTGGCTACAGAGAGACAGAGATGAGTGTTGGAGAAATCAATCTTTTTTCCCCATGTTGCTGCCTTCAAGGGAGAATATACAAGGCTGGTGTGCTGTGGGATAGGCCCCATCTTGATCTATATTCAGTAGGGATTGTTTCAGATATGGTTGATCCACATCACCACACATCATCGAGCGTATGTCTCCAGGACAGAGAGCCTTGATTGCAATCCCACAGTACGATATGAATACACTTGAATGTGGAGTAATGTAGTGTAATGTCTCGGTCCATCTACTGTTGAAGCATCTGGAGGAAAAGGAAGACTTGGTTTGGAGCAGCAGTTGTGCTTACTCTTGGCCACCTTTAAGGCACAAACCTCCACAAGCTGTAACAGCAATCACAAGACAGTTTGTCCACAAACTGTCTTGGGTGCATTCATACCAACTCTGTTTTTTGTTGGCGTCACAGACAGGTGGCTGTTCAAAAGCTGAAGCACCTGAAAAAACGGGTGTTTTACAGGAGGGACGTACCATGTACACCAAATACTGCCCCCCTGACCCACTGCTTCCCCTTCAACGCTCCCCTTGTTGAAGGGTGTCTGCCATTGGAGAAAAGCGACCAGGGTTCAGGGAAAACTATTCAAATACAAAATGGGACACCCCTCATGGACATCATCATTAGAAGAATAACCATCAAAATGTTGCAAGAAGAGCATGTGATCACCAGCATTATCCTCTCATCACCAAGCCATGGTAACCAGTGGTGACTAGGTTCTCCTGACACAGAACGCCTGATGAACCACTGATGTCCTCCTTCACGGCTGGACAGAAAGAACTACTAGCTTAATCAGCTTGATCAATTCATAGGGTAAATAGCATGTTCACTTTGCAAATGGAAAAGGATCAAACCTAATTTTTAAACAATTCCGTGGTTACTGAGTGGTAGAACATGTGCCCTCGCAGGTTCAAACCCGTCGCCAGGTGTGAGGAAAGGGCATCCGGCTTTAATCCCCCCATACTTGGCAAAGGTGAGGCATGTGATGTGAAGCAGTTTGAGAGCTCAGCAGACTAGAAAAGCACTGTATAAGAATGAGTATTTATCATGTAGCTCTTTAATCTCTACGTGGAAAGGCTCCATGTGGAGACTGTCTAGATGAACACCACTCCTCCATCCTAAAGAACACATCCTACACTATGCAGGAGTGCACAATATTAAAGGGTGGGGCCAAAGCAGTATTGGGACAGGGTCTGTGAGTCTGAGTCCAGCTCACACTGTTCCCTCCCTGTATGCTCTGCTCAACCAAATAGAGCAACACACAAGCACTGGCAGGGTTATGGGTTCCAAAGCAAGACACTAAAACCACAGGAGTTCAGGGTTATGTTCCTTGTGTTATATTCCACTGAAGATGTCACCTGTATGAGCCATGAAACATTTCCCTCAACAAATGTCATATCCAGATGAACCGGTTCCACTTGGTTGTGACTAGGATAAGAACATAGCACTATTAAAACTAGAAAGCTTTGAACTCACCTATGCATACACCTTCACAGCAGAGGAAAGAGCTACGTGTTATGAGGTGCTCAATAAGGTCAAGTAAGCAGCTACCTTGTCCAAGAGGAGAAGAGCTTTCTCTCCCGGCAGGAGCCGCAGGCCAGCTGTTGCCTTCAGCACCAGAGGAGTGGTTCTCCACAGCGGAGAGGGGACACTGGCCTTCGCCACCTCCAGCAGTTCCAGAATCCCTGCTTTACACTTGGAGATAGGACAGGACATACTGTCACCGTGCTAATGAGGGACCTGGACCACCGCCCAGCCTAGGGCTAATCTCTGGAAGCAGACTTTATGATAAGACAGGGATAGCAAATATGTTGGCCGACTATAGCTCCATAGGTCTGAACTGGTTTCTGCTAACCACTAGTGACGTGTAGTACAGCTGCTACTACTGTCTTTTACACAGCTGGTAAGGCCACTACATCTGTACAAACATATATACTGCAAACATTATAAATACTAGTACTGCTGCTAGCATCGTTACTCCTACAAACAATGGTACTCGTACCCCTTACAGTAAAAACAATTTTAAAAAGTTTTGTTTGTACTCAAGATTGAGACAGGTTTTATCTCAGTGTGTGTGAGAGAGCGTACCTCATTGGGGTAGTCGGCATATGCAGACAGACCAGGTTTTATGGCGTTGAAGGTTTCATGGACTAATATAGGAGCCTCTATAAAACAGAGATAACCAGCATCAGTTTAACTACTTCTCCACATTGATGCCGATGCTATTTATCATTTGCTTTTATACAGAACTATGGCGGCAATGCTACATTATCTCATCCAAGCACATGTTTCATGTCTGCACAAGTGACCCCTGATCTCTACCTAGATTTGAGCTGTCATTGAGCTCTTAATGACATCTACATAGCTAACAGGTGCTATAGGCTGACCAGTGGGGTTCAGGACCACAGGCTAACTCTGGGGACAAGAATGAAGCCAAAACTGCACTTAGCTGGCCTGCTTTAGCTTAGCTTTGAAATGCGCTAACTAAGCTATTAGCAGAGCTTTGCAAAAAAAACTTAGCCCTGGCACCAGTCTAATAAAAACCCCTTACATGCAGTAATGAGTTAGTGTGATTTAACCCCCCCCATCACCAAAGTATACTGCAGGAATTAAGCCCTAAAGCCTAATTTGTTTCACAGGGACTCAAATCTTAAAACTACAGAGATAAACACAGGACAACTTTCAAATATCAAACTCCACAACTTAGTTTATATGCACTTACCATACAAACCTAAAGTGTATGATAGACAGCATTTAAAAACAAAAGTGTAAAAATAGGTAAAAATGTATTTTTATGCCTTAAAATGTTTGGGGGGTGTTTCCCCTGCTTTAATCACAGTAATAGCCCTGCTCCCTGAGGCACAGCTATCAAATATCCTGTTACAATAGCATACAATGTGACAGGTAAATATAACATGACAAGTAAATATCAGTAGGTGTTCCTGAGTGGTACGCATTACTGAATCTATACAGCCATCACAGTAAGGTGATTTCTACAGAAGAACTGTCTAGCCACAAACTTACTACTTGGATGAGTTTGTCTCGTCTAGTTTGATTTGTTTCTTATTTACATCTCTGAATTCCACAGGTCAGCACTCGGGTAGACTTTACTCATAGCACCTTTAATGTTTTGCATGGTGTGCTATGCCAGCTTAACTGCGCAAAACCAGAAGGAAGCGGTCAGGGTGGTAAAAATGGCACAGAAGATTGAGAGAACGATATTCTCAAACCTAGTTATAGTGTATGCTAGCCGTCTACATAAGAAGGTTAGCAAAATAAGTAGGGACCCAACAAACCCAGGTCAAAGTCTATTTGTCCCATTAACATCGTGGGCGAGTCATTGAAGTCCGAACTAGAAGACAGAAGAAGCTTCTTTCCTAGAGCTGTAGCCATCATCCAACAACCTCCTGTAGCTGTTAGGGACTGAGGTCTTTGCCATGCAAAAATACATTGTATGTATTATATATAGATAGAAGCCTCTTCCTCCAGTCCGTTGTACAATACCTTTTTAAACTGCACTGTCTGTACTGTCACAGTTTATTTGCCTCATCCAAGTGGCTTATTTAATGTATAGAGGACAGGACCTCATTATACTGATCATGTTTATCTGCCTTGTTTTTCTATTATTCTAGTATTTTCTATTAATGATCTGATTTTTCTATTGCTGGTAGTTTCTGACTTACCAAGAATCATTCTGTTGTATGTTTGCAAAGACAATAGTGTGTCAATCTCAATCAGCCACAATACAATGACATTTAGCCCTGTAAGTGGCACTAAATCAAGACCTGTGATTGTATCCAAGACAGTTCAGCAACCCTGTTCTCCACTCTACCGTTATGCTCCACTCGAAACTTGAAGATGTGTATTCTTGTCCCAGTGCTCCCAGCGTCAAACGTGATGCTATACTGGAACTGTCGATCAACCACCTGGGCAGAGGTCTGCCTCTGGGAGCCATCAGACAAGTCTGTTCTGTGCTGAAAATGAGGGGGGGGTTTGTACAGGTCTTGTTTCAAGCCGGTGTAGTGAGACCTGATAAACAACAAGTAGGCCAGGAGACAAACCACAAAGACAAAAGCAGAGGCCAGCTTTGGAGTTCTCATGGTGTCTCATGGTGTGTTTTCGACGGAGATCAAGGTTTTCACATGTCCATTTTGATCCCCACTGTCCTTGCAGAAAAATGACAGGAAAATACCATATCATCAAATCAATATCGATATCGATATCATCAATCATGAGAGAAACAACAGCATACCATGTCTCTGTCAAACAGAGAATACCAGAAGAGTTCAAATGCTTCAGATGCAGCCCTCAGTGAGTGTATTTCAAAGAAAGCGCTTTAAAGGTTTCTTTTTTGTTGCTTGTTAATGCTGATATGCTGTGGTTTACTCCTGAGATTTGCACATTGTCATTCTATGTGAAGTACATGAGAGCCATGAAACAGAAGTCAAATTCCATATAGTGAAAACCTACACAGCCAATAAACTATTTCTGATTCCGGAACAGAGGCGGTTACCTCCGCCATCTCTTGAGGTTTTTTTTATACTATGAACGTAGCTGCGATCGTCACTTTTAACTAGTTTTACCTGAGATAACATCTATTTTACCCGTTCTTTTTTCATCCATGCACATTTCTCCCCTCAGTAATGAATATTTATCATAAGTAATGTTAGCTGTTGGCTTTTTTAAATAGCTATACTTCCTATTCATTACATACTACCAAAATGCAACAACTTATCCGAATCAGACTAGTGTTGTTTGGGCTGTTAGTTTTATTTTAAGAACTTTTCATGTTGTAAGAGTGCTTAAGCCTTTCACTACAACATCTGGCTGTTCATACGCTCGTCCTGATGCGGTGTGTTGTCCTCACACGGAGCTTAACAACTACCTCATCAGTTAAGATTGTTAATTCGTTCTGTCTGCGCATCTGTCTTGACAGCTCTGGAAGATCTGCTCCATGTCAGCACATAGCAGTTGGATCAACCACACAATCCTCCACTAAACCAGATCTGGTTTGAGAAAGTCGACGGACGAAACGATAGCGATACGTACCTGTCTCAATGAGATAGAGCCAACAGTTCAAGACGTTCCCCCCATTTATTCCTCCGTGGAGCCAGTGACTCCCTCTCGTCGCTCTCTGATGATGTAGGCGCTTGCCAATGACGCATAAAGACGCAACCGCCTTTTCCATCTGTTGCTCAAGGAAGCTGATTTAAACCCAGACCCCCATCCTGCAAATGTCAAGCGCCTGCCTTCATAAAAGAATGAGACGTCTGTAATAATCTTCTAATGATGAGAAGGGGCTGCCAAAGATATTCGCTATCGGCTCCAAAGTGTTGAAGAAGACATTTTAAAGGTGTGTTTAACGTCTGGCTGTTTCCCTTTCCTCCCTCGCTGTTCTGGAGGAGGAAGGTCAATTCCTTCTTTCGACATTAGACCTTCCTCGGTGTATTGCACCTTCACAACGCGGGGACTCATGGTGACACACACCAAACATAGCCCTCTCTCAGTGTAAAGCTTCTGTTTGAGTGGGGTTGGCTCAAATCAGAACCATCATAATGGACTGTCTATACTGCGGGCTGGGACACTGAACACCACGGAGGTGGTGTATCATCTGTCAAAATTATAATTGTAACTTGTTGCACACTCTCCATTCACACCTGTTGTCGCACTTTCTGTCCGTCTGTCTGTCGATCAATCAATATATTTAATTGTCCTCATGTGGGTTTCCCTCCGTTTTTGAAAGGCACACACAGAAGTCAATTAGGTTCACATTGTCCTTGGTGACAATATGGCAGCAGCTGGTCGGTCCCAGCCTGCTCGTGTCAGGAGGACGTCGCTTCTCTTCTGTTAAAGTTTACCAGCCGGTGGCAACAGGCCACCCTCTATTCATAGCCTTAACTAATGACCATTAGGCCTGATATATGGGCCAATCTGGGTGCCCCTGGAGAACACCATGAGGCTCCACACACACACACACACACACACACACACACACACACACACACACTGAATAGATACACAGCTCATACACAAACACTCATACATATATCAGCAGATGAATGAGGCTGACCAAGAGGTTTTGAGGGGAGGGGTGTCATTATGGAAAGACCATATGCCTCGCAGGCCTTTCTCTGTTTTCTCTGATCAATGGACTGGAATGGAGTGTATGTGTGTCAGTGTGAACTTGAGGCTCTCTCACTGTCTCCATTTCATCCAAAGCTATTCTTCTTTCTTCCTCTTATTCTCTCTCTCTCTCTCTCTCTCTCTCTCTCTCTCTCTCTCTCTCTCTCTCTCTCTCTTTCCACACACATGAGCAGATCTATTGTACCCATGCCAGTCATTTAAGATGCCTGTCAGCAGTCTCAGTGTAAAGACCCCCGTCCCCCTGCCTGCATTCCCCATCTCCATGCATTTGTTCAGAGCTGGTTTGTCTTCTGCTTTGTCTCCGGTGGGACTCAGAGGTCCTGAGCGAAAACAGCTAGTTTAAAAATCAATTGAAAGTCACAGATGGAACAGAAACCTCCAGAAAGACAGGGTAACTGAAAGTCTTCTTCTCTCCCTCTAGCTCTTTTCTATCATCCATCCCCATCGTGTCCGTCCCTTCTCTGTCTCTGTCTCCGTTTTCACTGACAGATACGGTCCAGTCTTCGGTCCTGGCAACAGACAGTTTTCCAACAATGGCACCACATTGCTAGAACATAAGAAATGGTAAGGCTTTAAGTGGGGGGCTGGTTTTTACTGTACCAATTAGCCAGTTTGAGATCAAACCATGTAGAGCCTCGGGTGAGCCAGATGCTAGTGGGTGTTTGGAGGAGACACCAGGGCAATGGCAGACAATATTCCCGGACCCACACAAGAGATGCTTTCATCTCTTTCCCTAAACTGAACAGGTTTCGTTGTTCTGGGCATGCTTTTAACATTTTCAAAATGTGCAAAATGAGGCCTGCTGGTCTTAGCAGTTGTGGTTTGCCGTGTAGGTACAGCCCAGCTCAAACCTGAGGGGGCCTTTCATCATCTGGACCTCTCACTTGTAAAAGGTGACCCTTTCAGAGAGGCGATTACTTCTCCTGCTGACACTCCAGAGCAACTCTCCTGTCACACGGGACCTCAGCAGCTCTTTTCACCAGCTGGAGGTTGAAGGTGTGGAGAGGCAGAGGTCCACAGGAGCTGGAGGACGTACTGGAAAACTAATACACTAAAGAATCTATTGGGCTTTCAAGCCCTGGTTCTGCTTGTTTCCTGAATGCCATCCAAATGGATGCACCCTCCGAGTTCTTCTTCTCTCTGGGGACAGAACTGGAACACCTATTGGCTGCCAGCAGAAGCGGGGGCGGAGGCCTGACACCGACATTGTGTGCAATGCTGAGTCTCAGAGGAGCAGACCCTGTGGCCTCCTGACGAGGTCTGCAGCCGTTACAACACAAAAGACCTTTTATATGTGTAGCCCGCTTTCCTTTCTGTGCTGCATGACTATACTGTACAGCAGCAACTTCCTCTGGCTCCTTTTCCAACATGTGCCTGTTGGATTCCCTGTCGAAAACTCTTTTGTTGAACTGAGTTTGAAATGAAGACATCGGAATTGAATTTGGTCTTATTTATATCAAACTGATTCTTACAGGGTAATTCAGAGATGGCCAAAGTGATCCAGTAAGAGTTGCTGTGGGTGCAGGTCTTTGTTCCAACCAAGCACTTCCACACCTGATTCTATTGGTCAACCAATGGTCTTTGCTAAGAACGTTGATCAGTAGAAGATACACATGTGAGTCTACTGATCAAGGTCCTCAGGAAACAGAATTGATTGACTAATAGAATCAGGTGTGGAAGTGCTTGGTTTGAACAAAGACCTGCACCCACAGCGACTCTTACTGGATGACTTTGACCATCCCTGCACGGTATACACACAGCTCAATGGTAGAGGGCTCGCTTTGGGAACTGATGAGCCCAAAGCAGCGGGTTATCAGGGAGAGCATCTTGCCTTCATCCCCCAAGCTCCATCCTGAGTCTGTGTCCATCCCACACTGTGGGGACTGATGATGTCCTGGGAAACGGACCTCTTCATTTCCTATGACTTATTTATGCATAGATTTTCTTCACTTGACTTTGCTTATGACACTGAAATAGTGAGCATATGTCTAATAAAGGCAAAACTCAACCTCTCTCCTCCATAACCCACCATCGCCCTATCTCTCTGTGTTCCACCCCTAGAACACGTTTAGCCAACCTCCTTGAGGAGGACGGTGAATGTCCATGCTGGTGACCCACCTGGTTGAGTCCTTCTCTCTTCCTCCTCAGTTCTTCATGTGCTGGACATCACTCTGAAGACCCATTCGAAGACAGAGGAGTGTGGTGTTTTGCTCAGGGACACTATGGCAGGTGAAGATTGACTCTGACCTCTGGCTCTAACAAGAGGTGAGATCCTCCTCATCTTTAAACAACTCTTGCCTCCATCCAGCCTCCATCTTGTCACAGCCAACCAAAGCGTCATTACCCACTGGTCCATATATGTAATTTAATCTGTAAGCCCCTAATAGCTTTTTATCAGTAAATGGGTCGGACAACATGCTTAATGGTTCTGTAATCTTCTGCGTTCCACCAGCAAACATTTTCATCATAATGATGGTAACAACAGGAGCTGAGTGGATCCTAATCGCCCCATAGATTTACATACAAAATGACATTTAGAACAATTACGTCAGATCGGCAAGGGGGTGCATTCAGCAAATAATCCAACTAAGTTGTTAGGCCAGAGAGAGACAGACAGACACAGAGACAGACAGACAGACAGAAAGAGAGACACACACATTCATAGTGACAGACACAGAGAGAGCATAGGGGAATGTGGCAGCATTCGACAACCTTCTATGAAACGATGAAAGCCAGCAAGCATGCTGATCAGTCGACTGAAGCACCTGACCTGTTTGCCAAGGACTAGCGAGCCTGTCTGAACGTTACAGCATTTTAGAATACATCAAAGTGCCATAACTTTTAGATTTGATACCAGGTGACTGTTATACATGTTTTTGTACAAGAGCTGATTATTGTTCAAAATTGAAGTTAGTAGAGTGCCATTTGGAATGTTATAGTATTGTACAGTTGGGCTAGCAAAACAATGGTAAATGGACCTGTTCTTATGTAGCACTTTTCTGGTCTAGTGACTATTCAGAGTGCTTTACAAGCAATGGCTCTCATCTACGGAGCCCTGCGGTGGGATACAAATCTGCAAGCCTGACTTCCAGGGCCATACTCTACCACAGAGCCACCACATCTCGAGGGCTTAGCATGATAAACTGCTGGCAGGCTAATTGGCTAATGGTTGGTCAATGATATGTTTTTTTATGGATCGAGCATTTCTTTGTATGTTTCATTTTTGTGGTCTCAGAAACGAGCAGTTCTGTTCCTTAACTTAAACAGCTGTTCCCTGTTCTGTAAACCGTGAGTGGTTTTTGTCGTAAGGAAGCCATAAACGTGCAGAGAGCTGCTCTGCGTCTGCCTTGATCACCATAAAGACTCCTGTCTCGTG
>OMLC01067245.1:0-13372 GCA_900302585.1 Regalecus glesne | reverse complement strand
GTGTGTGCATGCACACACGTGTGTGTGTGTGTCTGTGTGAATCTGTGTGTGTGTGTGTGTGTGTGTGTGTGTGTGCGTGCGTGCGCGTGTGTGTGCGTGTGTATATGATAGCCCCAGTGCAAAGGGAATGCTGCTGTCCTCATCAGAGGTTTATTTTCCTCTAGTCACAGTGAAATAGGATCTCCCTCCATCAGCAGAAAGGTGGTAGTCCTTATCCTCACCTGCCTTGCTACCAAACCCCTCAGTATCACCAAGGACTTAGTAAGCAATGGCCTATTCAACCTGATTCAACTCTGCTTACAGCTGGCTGTAAGACCTTGAAAGGTATCCCCTGGGCTGTGTGGTAAGCCCATCAGCATAAAGGCTGACTGTGTGCACAGCCTCCGGCCTGTTTCCTTTGACCTCATGTGGTTTAAAAGTCAGCAGAGGAACTTCAGAGAATGTTGCATGTGAAAGAGGAGAGAAGAAAGGAAAAGAGGACTTCAGCAATCTGGTTTTTCATATCCCCTGTGTGTCTTGGTGTGTATGAGGTCTGGCCACCACAGGGCGCTGTTGTACAGTGCAAATACTTTGAAATCATCTATGGCTAGAATATTAGTTAACAGGTGCTATGAGGCAATTATTTTCTCATCCAGGAATGAGTGATTCATGATGAATTCACACTTTTTTCTGATCATTTATTTCACTCCTGCTCTTTCTTTCATCTAAGAGAGGCTCATTTTTACATGTCATGATTAGTCCCCATGTAGTAGGGGTGGACACAGATTTAGATGGAGATTGGTAGATTCAAACCTACAACATCTGGCTCACTGGTTCCTGAAGCATGTCCTACCACTGGATCACCACAGCCCCCATCTATTTTCAATCATTCATCTGAAGTCTGTTCGTGGGGGAACTGGAGCCAATCAGTGCTCATTGGGCAAAAGGCTGGGAAACACCCTGGACAGGTCCCCAGTCCGCAGAGCAAACCAGTTAGAGGGACAGTGTCTTGCTCAAGGGCCCCCATCTAGTGAAGAAAAATTGTATCCCAGTACCATACTATGATGTTTTTTCCCAATCCTACATCTAAACCTAGGCAAGCTTCATATTGGATGCTCATAGTGCAAATACTGACACTCTGCACATAAGCTGCAATATCCAAGCATTTGCTGAAAAGTGGTGTACAAGATTAGAATAGAGGTCACAAAAGAGGTGACTTCTTCAGTCAGACTGAAGAAGTCACCTGGTGAGTGACGAAACGTTTCTAAAATGAACCTCTGATCCAGCTGAACAAATTCACCTCTTTTGTGATTTCCCTACCTGGATTATTGAGCATGCATCAAGACATTAGAATAGAGGGCTCTCTACTCTAAATCTTCTGGATTTCGTAAGACAGCAGGCGGATGTTTGGCTAAATTTGGTCAAAACATGCTGACGTGTGTGTCCTCCCTGACTCTAGAGGTTGACTTCATGTCCGCCTGTATTCCTTCTCCACCTCTCCAAGCCAGGCCCTGGCCACAGCAACCCACTCAATGACATAGTAACTCCATCACCCGGGGAGGAAACTCCCCGCCGTCCCAAAGGACAGCCATCCAAAGTCCAGCGAAATCTAAATCAGCTTTGTGTGTGTGTGTGTGCACGTGTGCGCATGTGCATGTTTGTTTGTAAAAGGGAGAGTGAGCAATAGAGAGAGCGAAAGAGAAAGAAAGAAAGACAAAGTTTGTGTTTGACATTGGACAGGGCCCAGAGCATCAAAGATACTCATGCGGACACACAAAGCAGTTTATTTTATGAAAACAATCCTTTCTCTCTTCCTTTCACGTGGCAATTTCCCCTTTTTTAACTTTTTACAAGCCTGCTGCTGATTTAATTGAAATAGAGGAACTGCTGAAAGGCAAGCTTGCAAGATGAGTAAGACTACTGAAAATTGACATTTGAAGGGGTGACGTAAACAGAATACTGCACGTACACACACACGCACACACACACACACACACACACACACACACACACACACACACACACAGAGTTATAGAGGTGAGGCAATTGCTTCCTGAAGCTGTCTTTTCTCAAATTAAGTGACTGGTCACTATGAGTGAGTGAGAGGTTCAGGACTTGGCCAACTGTAAAGCAGTGTTGGATGCTGCCCTACCAAAGAAAGACATGTGGATCTATCATATTTCCCAAATCTAGGGTCTTCTCTTGCACCATGCTGCCTCCGCCCATGTGTTAAATCACTTCTTCATCTCATGGATAACCTCTTGCACTTATCATCATGTTGCCTTGAACTCATCAATCTCCATAAGGCTCATGGCTATGTTGATGTTTTGGGAATCTGAATTAGACTTGGAAATGACTTTACCTTTGTTAAATGGATGCACAATGTGCATTTATCAGTGAGTTGTCAGCGATACTGAAATCGGATAGGGGTTGACCAACGGTATGCAAAATGTCACACACAAAGCAGTTGAAATAAACTTTTGTTTTTTATGTTTCCTTCTATTATGAAATTAAACTGGTGTTGATTACATGCAAAATATCATCCATCGCAGAATAATGATTAAAACAGTCAGTCAATCCAAAGGCAATTATTAGGAATATTTAGTGTCCGCTGACTGTTTCTCAGTGAGTTTGTGCTAATATAGAGTCCATAAAGTGTTGTTCATAGGACCCCGAGGCCACTGCCAGGATCAAACTGCTCAAATTAATTCCAATTTTGACACAATTTTGTTGTCGCCAACAAATTTCCAGCATCAGACCTGATTATGAACTTTGAATGGGTGTCTTTACACTATGTAGTACGACCTAATCAAAAAAGCGATGTGGTGTCTGGGATGCACAACGACACCCTGACACGTCTGAATTTTTTTCTATTTTCCAACCTAGTCAGAAATCTCCTGTGACGTGTTCCGTGACGTTGGCCAAGGTCTCCAGCATACATATTTAAACATAGTGATGAGAAAGTGATGCTATTGGGAGTGTGGCGTAGAATTACGGAACTAAGGAAAGGTTTGGGCATTGGCAATAATACCCCTGCCTTTGTGATGTTTGCTCAAGAGAGGACCATGACAGAGTCAAAAAGATAGTCCAAATGTGGGAGAGAAATTGTGGAACTGGTCACTGGTTAAGCTATGATAGGTCATCATTGCCCAGTAGCATTAGTCACAATAGTTCCCACTGTAAGGGAGCCGATAGGGGAAGCAGAGAGACAGAGAAATGTGGATTATATAACAGCCTGAACCGTAGAACCTCTCAGTCTCAGACTGACTTCCTAACAAATAAGTTAAAGCACAAACACACAAGTTGTAGAACAGTGTGTCATCAGCAAACAACATAACAACTGTACCAGAGGTGTGCCGGCTGTGAATTATGTACGGTAGGTACAGTGTCCCAATAAATTCACCGAAAAACAGACCATTTGGCAATCCAGTTGTAGTCCTCAGCCAAATGGATAAAAATAGATTCCCTTATCAGTCCCACAGGGGGAAATTTGGAATTCTCTGAATTTTAACCCATCCTATTACATAGCAGTGAGCTGCCACCATGTGGCTCTCAGGGAGCAGTTAGGGGTTTAGTGTCTTGCTCAAGGACACCTCGACATGCTTTCTGCAGGACAGGGGATCGAACCTGTGACCTTCCGATTGGCAGATGAGTGCTCTAGCCACTGAGGTACGCCACCCTTTCAACTCCTTTCATTGAAGGCAGGTTGCAGAGACCTCAAGAGGTGAGAACTAAGGGGCCGATGGTGCCGAAGACGTGGCAGTTATCCCTCAGAAGGTGATGAGCATGATGGAGAACACTATATGTCTCCCTGACTAACTTACATAGGCCCTTGGTGCAGGGACCAGCAAGAGGAGACCTCCTTTCTCCAGGAAACTCCTGTAGGAACATCTCTCTGAACAAGAAACCGAGATCCTTGCCCAGGATGGAATTGCAAGGTCCATCAATTTTTATGGCTTTGCTTCACCTAAACCCCTCAGCGAGAGCAAATGGGAAGCAGTAAGCTCTAAAGTTTCCAAGAAAAGCTTTTTAAGACTGTCATACCTGTTCTCTGCTGAAGGATTTTGCCGAAGACTCACCACCCAGACTGCACTGGAGCTTCCCAGAGCTACAGCGACATCTTTTTTTTTTGGTCGTCCTTGATGGTCTTCCTGATTGCAAACCGAGCCTCCTTTTGGGCTAAACCACACAGCCGTACGTCTTTCCCTAAACTCCGGTAGCTTAAGAGCAACGCTGTTAATTGCCATATTTACAAAGACAATAATAAACACACCAGAGTCATCCAGACCACGTCAGGCTCTCCAGTGTTAAGAGCTGACACAGGAAACAGAGACATGTGATTACAGCAGAGAATGTGGATTATACAACAGTCGGAACCAGGGAGCCTTTTAATTGTGGTCTGACTTCCAACTTGAAGTACACACACAAGTCGCCGATTACGCCGTCATCAACAAACAACACAACCGCTGAGCTGCGGTGGCTCAGTCGCTGTAACGCACACTTGGGAATCAGGCGTTGCGGGTTCGTGTCCTGCTGCGTAGCTCGGTAAATGTCAGGCTTTCAGTGTGAAAGGGCTTGGAGCGGTCGCTGGACTGGTGAATAAGCTATGCTACACCTACACCATGATCTGTCTGTTGTTGTTGTTTGTTTTTTTCGGAACACAAAATCGCCAGCGGTAAAGTATAATCCTTTTACCATTTACCCCATTCAGTTCAAATTCCAAGCGGCTTTATTGGCATGATGTAACGGTTGACTTATTGCCAATGACATATTCGGTAGCCATGATTGAAATGTTCTCGACCCCTCCCTCTCTGACAACCTAGGAACTCGTGTAAGACCTCGATAGGCGTCATGCGATGATTGGTCGCGGTCATCGGGCACGGTGACCGTCTTGAAAGACAAATTATTGCGTAGTCTGAGAGAAATAATCCATAAAATGCTTAAACGAAGAAATGATCTAATCGATGATGTAATTTGAATTTCAAATAATTCATGACGCTGTTTCCCCGCTGCTTCCCTTTTCTCAAGCGGTATGTAGTTTACGCTCAAGTTCAAATCTCACATGCCCTGAACATGACCTTGTTCTGTAAAAGCATCGAACATGACATTCTTTTGAGAAAAGTTGAAAAGCGTCCTTTTTTCAACAAAAAGGTGATGATCTGATGACCTTGTTGTGTTTTCTGTAGCTGCAAAGGGAGAAGCAGCAGACACAATGACCATACTCGGTGTTAAATCATCTGAAACAGCTCCGCATGTGTTCACTGGAATAGAAGGGTAGGATTTCATCCACAGTATTACTGCTCACCATTGTCTGTTTCGTTGGGAGATTCCTCCCGGGCGGAGATTCACCCGAGCACCCTTTGAGCGTGTGAACATGTCTATTTGTTTTTGCATAAATATTTATACGCAATGTTTGTGCGAGTGCATTGCCGCATGTTTGCATGGTTGTGTGAATGTTTGTGTTTGCACGTCCACATCTGTTTGTGTTTGTGTGTGTGTGTGTGTGTGTGTGTGTGTGTGTGTGTGTGTGTGTGTGTGTGTGGTTAACTCTGAACCATATACTGGTATAGTATTGCCACTCCTCTCTGCGGCCTTTCATTTCTCCCTCCTCACAACAGGCGTTGTGGATGAGAGTCCTGAAAATGGTTGAGTTCCTCCTCCCTCTCTCCCTCCCTCCCAAGTGTTGCCAGCCTTGATAGAGTTACAACGCTGCACTGGAGTGTGTAGCAGCTGGCACCCAGAAAGTGGCTAAGAAATGCAGGGACTCTCCACATCTCCCTATGGGTAGGACAAGGGGGGCGTAACGAGGATGTTAGACAACAAAGACCCAGTCTCTCTTTCTTTTCCTTGAGAGTCGCTCAAGGACAAGTGCCTATTCCTGGAACTTCTCGTGTGCATTGCAGGCAAACTGCGAGGATTTAGAATTCAGGAGAAAAATGCAAGATGCTACACCTTTTGTTGAAAGGCAGAAAGGTCACTCGGACTACAAACTTCACAGATGCAACATTTCTGTTCCTGTCATTTCGTTTCACTGGCCTCGGCTAATCTCTGCTCAGCCATTTGTCAAACTCAATAGACCTTTTTTCATAAACATGGCTGACGTGCTTCCACTTGGGTAAAGATCACTTTCAATTCCATCCGTGATCCCAAGTTTAATGTTTCAACGTTGCATAAACACAATACAGGTGTTGTCAGGGACATGTCTTTATGTTTCTAGCTGCTGGTGCCAGATGACAGCATAACCAAGGATGATTTGATCAAGAGTCACAACATGCTAACGGACTCGTGGTAATTTAAGGGGTGTGGGGGGGTCAGCCCTATATTCCCTCATGAATCGATATAGTTGGGTTAAGGTTGGAGTTGGTTGGTGCGAGCGAACATCGATATGCTCCCATTTAAGGGCTGTTAATATTTTGTGACCCTTGGGGGGGTATAACGCAGAACGAGCGCATCATAAAATGACAGACATTGCGGGTTTGAACCCACCGTGGGGTGTCAGGAAGGCCATCCGGCCTTAACCCCACGTGCTCCATCTAGGGGACAAATCACAGTATGTATAACGGACCTGTCTTTCAGATGTTTTGACCCTTAATCAAACATCTTTACTGTATGTCAAAGACAGCACAAGTATCGTGTTGCACGTTATGACCAAACACAAAATAATCTGACCACAGGCAGAATCGATGACGAAAGACATTTAGCATCTTTAAAGGGTGATGTCATCTGCGTTCATTTCTGGGTTGTTCAAATGGAAATGCCCACTCAACGTTTGCCAAAAGCAGTGACGTGGGTGAGCGCTGAGACACCCGCCTCACACACATACGTATTTCACTGACAGTGGACAGTGACGGAAGTAAGGAAACTTACATCAGATCACATGGGAAAAGATTTTTAGCAGGGCTTGGAAAAATAGCATTTTGATGCTAAAATATATTGACTATTTTTTAATTGTTCAAGGTTTCTTTTATTGGTATTTAGAATGATACAAATGGGATAACTCGTGAACACAATTGTATAAACATGTTGGTATCCCCCCTCCCCCAACAGAGCCCCATCCCGATTATAGTACAGTGATATCATTGAGAGACCAGACAAAACTAACTACACATCCAGACATACACATATAGATGTACACATTCACTGAATCAATAACATAAAAATGGTACAAATAGAAAATAGTAATGAAAATAAAGAAATGATAAATGATAAAGAAAGCGAGCCAAAAAACAAAATAAAATAAAATAAATCAGAGTCAGTGTTATGAAATCAACAGGTCAGTAGCGTACATTTTTTTTCTATCTAGGTTAGAAATGGTTGCCAAATAGCAAAGAACTTCAGGGCACAACCTCCCGTACAATAACGAATGTTCTCTAATGTCAGATGGTGCATTAGGTTCTTAATACAAACATTGAAAGTTGGAAGAAAAATATATTTACTTGGACCAAAATTGGAATAATCAGATTTGAATATATGGGCATAACTGATTTTTCTCCTACCGGACCCAGCGGAGGTACGTCGGCCATATTTGTGAGAAGGGTCTATTGTCTGAGACACATCATTTTTCAAATATGTAATTGGTGATTATATATCCATCTGTCATTTTATGCTGGAAGATTCACACACGCAGCAGTGAGCTGGAGGTGAGGGGTGCTGCGACTCTCCCAGGGTCACTTTATCACCACTGTAAATGAAAAGTAGGTTGTTTTTTTTCTCCCCTGGACATTTTGGCAGTAAGATCACTTACTGTAACTGAATAGCCTTGGGATGAAAAACAAGTGAGTGAAAGGTTAATGTGGTCTCGGGTTGCACCGTTATGTGCTGACAGTCAGGGTGGTGGTTCGGTGAAGAGTAGGTGTGTGGGAGTGTCCGTGCATGTGTGCGTATATGTGAGCATGTACGTATGCATACTTTTGCAAAGCCACAAATGGTCAGTGTGAATGTTAGCAGTGACACGGTTGCAGACCACGGGGTTTCCTCGGTTATGTTCAAGGGCCACCAGACGGATGTTGTCTGAAATACGAGTGCTATCGAACCAACCACGAAACCACAAGGGAAATATTTTGTGCCCTTTGTGTCTACTGAGTATGTGTCTGTCGTGGTATACTTTTTACTTCAGTGGGAGTATCTGAAAGACTCCTATGTGTGGGTCAGAGCTTCAGCACAGCGGAACACCCCACAGCTGTAAGGCTAATTCTTAGGTAAACTAGATAACACTTCCCTCTCAATGAATTGTTTATAGCCTACAAAAACTCTATAAGTACGGTACAACGTGTCCTGGGCCTTGTATCTACAGTGCTACCTGTAAGGCACCAGATACAGACTCCACTAGGTACACTGGATGTTGTGGAGACTTTGAAAACAGAATAATTGCACGTCATTATGTGCTAAACAACCCCCAAAGTAGCCAAAGCCAGACTTTCTTGGAACAAATAATGTCTTTCATGCTACAGCTTAACGGCAGGTTGACCTTGGGATAGAAACCTGAAAATGAATATATACTGTATACCCAAAGTCCACACACACACACACACACACACACACACACACACACACACACACACACACACACACACACACACACACACATAATTCACCAGAGAAGAAGCATTTATAGCCTGTGGATGACGTTTCTGCTCTTTTAACTGTTCGTGGTGTGCCGTCTAGTTATCTGGAAGACGGTTATTTGTTTGCTCCTTGTAATTAATCTCACTCTGCTGCTGAACAAAGCATTCCGGTCAAGTCAGCTGTCGAAGATGTTGTGCACTGATATTGTCCTTTGTTTCTGACCCCTTAAGGTTTACCTCAAGACCCAGAAGGGAACATCATCTACGGTATTCATATTTCTAATTTGTCAAGGATCCCCTTTTGGACTGAGTCTCACAAAACGTGGTAGTATGTCCCGACCTTAGCATGAGCTCGGCCACAGTCAGACTATTGTAAATGTGGCATATAGGCGGATGTCCATGCGTTGACTAATATGCCAACTCATACAAGAGAAGCTCCTTTAAGAATATGAATTCCTAGTCGAGGACAGAGGCCAGTAGTTGAGTCTTCTCTGATGGAGCTAATGTGACTTAACGTCACCTCACCCTTGAGACAATTCACCGGTTGATTGCACTCCTAAGGATTACAATGGTCCCCACTGATGAGAGCATGAATGGTTCCACCTTGGTGGAAAGCTGTCCCAACTGCACCTCCTCCACCTACCCCAATGTGAACGTAACCAAAGCCGTGACTTTAGGAGTGGTACTCGGGTTCTTTATCATCTTCGGGATACTTGGTAACATCCTGGTCATCCTGTCGGTGGCCTGCCACCGCCACCTGCGCTCTGTGACACATTATTTCATTGCCAACCTGGCGGCAGCCGACTTGCTTCTGAGCACTGCCGTACTGCCCTTTTCGGCCACCTTTGAGGTGCTCGGCAGATGGGTGTTTGGACGCACCTTCTGCAATGCCTGGGCTGCGTTAGATGTCCTCTGCTGCACCGCGTCCATCCTTACATTGTGTGTGATATCCGTGGACCGGTGCTTAGCTGTCACTTATCCCCTTCGCTACCCATCCATGGCCACAGAGCGACGCGGTATGGCCACAGTGGTGTCCCTCTGGATACTCTCGGCAGTCATTTCGGTGGGCCCTCTGTTCGGCTGGAAGGAGCCGGATCCAGAAGATGAGACGGTGTGCCGTATCACACAGGAGCCCGGCTACGCCCTGTTCTCAGCATTCGGCTCTTTCTACGCACCCCTGGCTGTCATCCTGATCATGTACTGCCGCGTGTATGTGGTGGCAAAGAGAAAAATGCGAGGCCTGAGGGAGGGCAGGAAGAAAGAAGGGCTGGAGAGTGAAGGGGTGATGCTGAGGATACACCGCGGTAATGCCGCGGCAGCGGACAAACAGGATGATGTGGGTGACGACAAGACCATGGGGCGCCGACGCACCACGTTGATGACCTTGCTGAAGATTTCCAAAGAGAAGAAGGCAGCCAAGACCCTGGGCATTGTTGTAGGGTGCTTCGTCCTCTGCTGGCTGCCCTTTTTCCTGGTCTTACCTATCGGTAAGTATCTCAGATTCCTCCGCTAAACCTCATAGCTTCATAAAAACGAGGACAAAACCTGAGAAGATCTAAAAGAACTGACCTTTGTTATTGCAGGTAGAGCTGGCTGATAGGATGATGGGACATTTTGTATGATGTTTATGTTTAAAAGTCCATCTGAGGCTCATCACAGTGAAATGTTTAGTGAATGTGTGAGCAGGATGTTAAACTGAGAAAGTAACTCTTTTATTTCCTCTAGAGTATTAATTGAGAGCTAGTTCTGGGGTTAGCTAGGTTTAGCAACAGTTCAGGGGCCATAATAGCTCAGTGGTAGAGAGCACACTTTGGGAACTGATAAGCCAGATGTTGCAAGTTTGAACTCTCTGCTCCGTATCAGGAAGGGCATCCAACCCTATTCCCCAAAGCTCCATCGACGTCCGTGTCCTCCCCCACCACATGGGGACTCATGGTGACACTTACAAACGGACCCCTCAAGTTGACTACCCTGTCACATACCACGTTAGAGAGACACTTTAAATTACCACACAGATCCACCGAACAATGAGAGAAAAAGTGTCATGAAAGCTGATGTGGACACTTCAGTCACAGCTGATCAGACCCGTAGCCTTCTGCTGTATTTCACGAGAAAATGCAAATTTAACAATGCACACTTATATGTTGAGCTCGGAGCGATAAATTGTAACACACTTGCAATCTTACATTAAAACCAATCATGGTGATACAAAAGTCACGGGGAGGCCTGAATAATTCATTCGATGTTGTTTACTGCATAGAGCTGAACATAAACATCACCATGCAGAATAGTTATCCTGCCAGGCCTTGCCCAAACCATACTATTTATTTATTTATTTATTTATTTATCTATTTTGCAGGGTGACATCAGGAAGTTCAATTACCAGTGGGGATATAGAGCAAATAAAACAGGGTGTTGGGGGAGAACAGGCTTCTACTCATGAAATGGAATGAGTGCACTGTGTGCAGTGCACCGCAACCATCTCCTGAAACCCATTATAGATAACAAGCATGTGGCTTGATGGGCTGTAATGCTTGCAGGCATTCTCAATCACCTTTCTGCCTCCCAAACTAACTGGCCATCAGTGAATAATGATGCACTTCACTCCAGACAGGCTTTCACAGCTCACAGCACAAATCTAGCCTTAGATTCAGTGTGTCAACAGCCAGAGTCTGGGTTTGAATGATCACCGTAAACATTTGTAGTTTGGGGCAGCTTCCGCATATGAGAAGCTGTGATGGATCACCAGTCGTATGGTGAAGCACTCGGCTTAGCCTTGGTTTCTCTTCAGCTCACAAAAGAAAAACACGAAACCAGATTTTTTTTAAAAACATGTTTAATTCATCTAGAGTGTCTGGAATTTTTATTTTTTGTGTGTGTTTCCATCTCAACGTGCACATATTTATCTGTGTGCATGTGTGTGTCCGTGTTCATCTCTCAATCCTGTATCTGTTTTTTCTCCAGGATCTATTTTCCCATTCTGCAAAGCCTCTGATACCGTCTTCAAGATAACCTTCTGGCTCGGTTACTTCAATAGCTGCATCAATCCCATCATCTACCCGTGCTTCAGCCAGGAGTTCAAAAAGGCTTTCCAAAACGTTCTCTGTGGCCGATGCCTTAAATGCCGGCGGCCATCCAAAAACCCCAGGAGTTCCCATTCAGTGAGTTCAATGGTCAAGGGAGGATCCCCTTCAACAACCCATAAATCTTCGACTCCTACTATCCCCTCTAACATTACTGCCTCCTGCTACAGAGATCACTCTGTCTCCTCATCTTCTCTCGGTCCTCCGGATCATGCCCGCAATGCCCGGCTCCAGAGTAAAAGCCTGCTGAAGGCCTGGTGTTTCACTGCAAGGGACACTCCGCTGCCACAGGAGCCCACAGGGTACAGTACACCAAAAGTCCTACACCTTTCACTCGGAGTCAAAGGGGAGGATGTATGATGAGGCATGGAGAGCAATGTGAGAAGTCAGAACATCAGATTTTGTCCAATTAGAAATCTACTACTCTGCATGATCCTTTGAGAGAGATCTATTCACTCTCAGATGCATATTTATATGCTTAAGGGGAATCAGAGAGAGCCAATTATGAAATAGTGTGTTTCCTGCTAGCTTCTCGCGAGGTGCTGTATGGTGATGAGTCGTGCTCAATCTGCCGCGTGATGCAATGATTTGGGGCCCTGTGCCATCTGTAAAAACCTGTCTCAGAAACATGAACGAGTATGGTAAATGGTGGTAATACCCTCTGCCATTAGCAACAATTGCTTATCCATCCATCCATCCATTCATCCATGCATCCATCCATCCATCCATTCATCCATCCGTCCATCCGTCCATCCATCCATCATCAACGGCTTCTTAACGTGGGGTCACGGGGTCATGCTGGTGGCTATTCCAGCACTCGTTGGGTGAAGGGTGGTGTAACATCCTGCACAGGTTGCCATTCCATCTCAGGGCAAGTGTGGGGGATAAAGGCTGGATGTTCTTCCCGATGGCCCGCAGTGGCTTCGAACAAACAGCCTCGAGGTCGTCAGTTCTGCACGCACGTGTTTTAGAAAAGAACTCTATATGAGAGCACTACTCCTTCCTTTTGGATCACTTTTCTCCCCAGTTCAGCAAAACTTAACATCGGCACCCTTTAACCATTCAGGCGGGTAATGGCTCACCTTGCACACTCTCACTGACACTGTGATTTATTGCTTCAATTACATTTGAACACTAAACATACACCCCGAGTTTTCAGGAACACTTCGGCAGGAGCCTAAAGGTAACACTCTAAGCTGCGTTTAGTTGAGGGATGTATGCCCATGAAGGCCGGCATAGCTCAGGAGGTCCTGCGGTTGTCTGGTAATCAGAACATTGGGGGTGAGATTCCTGACCTCTGCAGATTGTGTGCCTTAGTGCCCTTAAGCAAAGCACCGGACCACCAACTGCTCAAGACCTGCAATGGAATAGTGACCTGTCCTGGTGGTTTCTCTGACTTTTACCCCACGGGAGCTTGGATAGGTTCCAGCATGACCCAGTGACCTGATTTTGGATCATGGAGGAATAGATGGATGGATGGATGGATGGATGGATGGATGGATGGATGGATGGATGGATGGATGGATGGATGCCTATTGTTATTCTGCAATTTAGATGTAGTTTTGAATTGCGAAATACATCACGTTGTGGAGGTTTATTGAAGTATAATTATATATTCCTATGTCACAACATTTGTTATTATCGCTGGGATGACAACATGTAGAGCCTTATTTGAGTAAGTGTTCTCTGAGCCTTGTTCCTCATCTCCTATGCCCAGCTGTTCTCTGAATGTCCGATTGGATCAGT
>OMLC01067243.1:0-13247 GCA_900302585.1 Regalecus glesne | reverse complement strand
TCAAATGAAACACACACACACACACACACATGCACAGAGATAGAGAGAGTCTGAGAGAGAGACAGACAGACAGAGAGAGAGAGAGAGAGAGAGAGAGAGAGAGAGAGAGAGAATGTACACATCACTTTCCAACCCAAATTATCAAAATAATTTGAATCAGATCATCTGGGCATGAATTCATACTTGGATTATTGAGAGAAAATGATCTTCAAACCAAATAAGTTTGTTACTTCTCAGTAAATTGAGAGAATAATACTGATATGTTGTAAAAAACTATGATGAAAGTTCGGTAGGGGCTCCCACTGTATGCTAACTGCCTCACTATGATCAATTGATTTATCTATTTATTTGTCCATTTGTTTATCTATCTATCTCTTTAACGGGGGCCATGTAAAGCATTTACATAAATATTGCCAATTTTCATCTGCAGTCTCTTTATAGGTCCAGAAAAATCTGAATACATACATAGTACTCTTTAAGAGTGAAGACAACATAAAGCTATACCAAGCACATACTTTTCATGTCAACAAGACATACAAAACTTCACACAAATAGCATCTCAAAGTATAAAATAGCAAAATAATATACCTTGAATTGCACAATAGCAATTCAATAGATATGAAAATGCTTTTCAAGTAATAGCATGTCATGAAAAAGACAGTATAATTGGTCGGTGAGAAGAGAGCTGAGCAGTTTTGGCCAGTCTTTCTAAGTTGGTTTTAAAAGTGCTAACAGAACTGCTGCTCCTAACATGGTCTCGCAGGGTGTTCCCCTGGTTTGTGACTCTTACAGAGAAGGGCGATCACCTAAATGCAGTGCAGCAAAATAGTGTAGGACAATCTGCTACAGAGGATAATCTGGAGGATCTATTAGAATATACTAAGCGAGTATACCACAAAGTCGCGTAATGGAGCGAGTGAGAAAACCCCTCAACATGTTATAAACCAAGCTCAATTTTGAAAATAACATACAATTCTCAAAGCTCAGTGAATTGTATTCCCCCAGGAACCCTACAGGGATGGAAACGCATTGGCGTTTGGTCCAGAGTTTCTAGAGTTTGATTGTATCAGGACTCAAGTGGTTTTATGGGAGGTAGGTTAGTTGTTTAGTAATCACAAACTGGTGATCAGATCCCTGATCCAGCAGAAAGCATGTCATGTTTTCCTTGAGCAAGACACCTAACCCCTAATTGCTCCCTAAGCACTACGTACGTAGTAGCTGCTCTCACTGCTCCTATGTATATGACAGCTTGGGTTAATGCAGAGAACAAATTCAACCAGCCTGTGTGGCAATCAAATAATAATAATAATAATAATAACAATAACAATAATAACAACAACAACAATAATAATAATGATAATAATAATAATAATGAATGTATTTATTCAGCCTGTCCCCAGCATATAATGCAATCAGACATATGAGAAAGGATCATAGCATGCATAGATATATTTGCTGTATCCGGAGACAGTTTGTAATGTCTGAAATTTGCCATATTGTATTTCATGATTTTAGCATTTGTAACATGTATTTTTTTTATTGTACTAAATTTAAGGGGCTGTGGTAGCTCAGTGAGTGCAGCACGTGCAGCTTGGCAACTGACGAGTTAGAGGTAGTAGGTTTGAATCCACCAGAGGCTTCGGGAAGAGCATCAGGTCTTAATTCCCTCAAGCTCTATCTAAGTCCTTGTCCACCTCCATAACACGGAGACTAATCATGACATGTAAAACAGACCTTATTTTAATTTGGATCCATTACCATGCCAAGTTATTTTAAATCAGTGACTATATCAATCCTACCACCATTAAAAAGAACATTATGTTTGGAGGTTTTATCATAGTTATAGAACAAAAAACACCTTTTCTTTTATTTACATTTAGACTGAGACATGAACAATGTCACCAGAGGAAAATTCTGGAATTTGAAATAAACTCATCATCAGCTTAGTAAATGTACAGCATGTAATGATGCATACCTACGAAATGTATTGCATTGTGAAGTTGTTATATGATGTCTTGAGACATGGTGACCTGATGCTGTGACCTGAGGTCAAACTGAGGTCATAACATACACATGTGTATTGTGCGGTTAATCCGAAGAAATTCAAAAGGGAAATATACTTAAATAGTCACAAAACAGGTGAATCGCTTCATCTGGACATGGCATTTATTGAAAAGAAACCTTTTTATCACTCACAAAGGTGACATATTTAGTCCAACCTGACTGCAGGCATCTCCATCCTTATAAAGAATACAGTCACACAATGAAAAAACCCCAACAATGATAGTGTCCTATGTTTGTCAGCCATTGACTGGCATTTTTATGGTATTGTGTATCATTCCCAGACATACTTAAACATTTATTTTCAGTCTTTTTACTGAGAGGTCCACTTTATGTATCACCTTTTTCTGTACTTTGTTTATTGTTTTTTTTTCAATGACAAATACAAACATACAGGACACTGATATGTGGTATATGTCTAAGGGATAACAGGGAAAAATACAATTCTCTGAATTAAGAAATCGCATCACACATTGTTATGTGAAAATAACAGCAAAAAGAACCCTCCGTCCACCCATACACATAGTGCATTTTATATATCAGGATTAATCCCTATGTTGTGAGGGTGGACACCGTTTGAGATGAAGCTCTGGGGATTAAACCAAGATGCCCTTCCTGATGTCCCATAGTAGGTTCGAACCTGCTGCCTCTGGCTCATCAGTTCCTGACACGTGGTCTACTTCTAAGCTATCACCACCCTCTATTTTTTCCTTCATCATCACTAGTAAAAATCTGCTATCAAAATGCCCATTGGATGCATAATTGCAATAAAATGCAACAGCCTGCCTCTGCCTTTTAGATTAAAAGAGATCTTGGAAGCCGAGGGGCAGAGTTAACTGGTTGACATACTGCCACTTATTTTATCAATTGAGCAGAAATCAGAACCGGGAGTTTAGGAACAGGTACAATTTGTGGGGCATCCTCGTTGCTCTTATCAGAACTGTTTTGAAGCTATTTTCCTAATCAAACCAGCTATTAATGGCACTGAAAACCTAAGCATCTATCTGTATCATGTCCGTTTGTCTTTGGGTGTGTGTGTGTGAGTGAGTACACGTGTGCATTTAGAGAGGGTATATAATCTAAGGCATGATATATAACAGCAATTCAAACAAGGGGGAAATAGGAACATTATATACAGTATGAACAGAAAAATAGACTCAGAAGTGAACCAAATACTGTGCAAGCTGTTTTCTCATCTTGTGAATTTGGTCTATCGGGGGAGCAGTGCTGATTCTAGTCTGACAGCTGCAGGGAGGAAAGACCTGCAGAAACGCTCCTTCAAACCCCTTGAATGGAGTAACCTGTCACTGAAGGAGCTCTAGTGCAGCAATAGAGTCCTGCATGGGGTGAGAATTGCTCTCCATCATTGCGGACAGCTTAGCCATCATCCTCCATTCTCCAAATATTTATGCGTGACAACCATGTTTAATCCCGAGTGTATGAATTGCTCCATCTCGCCCTTGTGAGGGTCTGCATGTCTGAGGGCTCTTCTGTGATTGTGTGTGTATGTGTCATGTATGTGTCTGTGTGCATGACTGAGCATGTATGTGCATGCCATGTACAGAGGTAAAAAAAAGATGGTTGGAGCAAAGAAGAGAGGTCAGTTGCAGTCGGGGTGATGCTCGGTTTAGAGAGAGCATCAAGAGTGGTTGAAGGAGTTCAGGAAACCCTCGATGATTAAGAAATGCATCACCTGCTTCATGCATCACCTCATGTTTGCGTTAATGGGTTGAGTTTTGGAAGGAATCCATGATTTCTTTGGAGCGTCAGAAGATGGATGCCAGAGCAACATGTTAAAGGTAGGTCACAGGGAGGAAGAAGCATGCTCCCTTTACTTGATCTATTTCGTCTGCTTGAGCAGAAAGCATTGGCAAGCATGATCCACAGCTATGCTATGCTGAGTTGAGCTGTTTCCCAGACTATGCTGGGCCCGGCTGTGGCCTGGGAGTTGCCCACTGGTTTGAGGGCATTTGGAGCTTGTGCTAATCGGCACTGGGCACTGTGCCCTTCGTTCACTTCCACAGTGGCAACGTAAAGCCCTGTGGCTCAGTTCTGAACAATGGGTGTCCCAGTAATGTGCTGACTCTTTCCCCGACCCACAGGCCCGGTAGCCTTTCAGCACCAGCACATATAAATAGGCCCATTTACCCAGGGGTCAGGATATCGGTTTTGTGGAGCCCCTGTGAGCACTGCATATCTATTCTTTGGGGTTGGTCAGGTAAGCCCACCATCATAATTCATTTAGTCCATAGCCTTGTGTAGACTATTGTCACTTTACATTTCTGTCACTTGTCACCTGTTTTTGTTGTTTCTGCTGAGTCATGGAAATGTATAGAAAAGGGTTGCATAGGTACACATGCAGACACATTGACAATGGTGGAAAAAGGAAAGGTATTACCAGAACTCCTTAGATATCTCTCTTGGTAAAAATGAGCACAGGATCAATACACAGTTCTCATCTACAGGTAAACTATTACATCAAAACATGTGATATTCACAGATACGTGATCAGAAATGCTATTCAGCCTTATCATGATTTGACTGCATTGGGGCATAATCCAGGGAAAACAAGCTAACACCTGAAGTGAAGTGGGGTAGAAAATGGATTCTGGCTGTAGTGGATGATATCTGCCCCAGTGTCCGTTTTTTTGTCTTTTAGATATAGACCAAACCACAATTCTCTCTTCTCTTTACGCCACAGGTATAAAATATATAGGAGAATGGCTTCAACTACTCCCAACCCAATGGGACCATGGAAGGTGTGCACAACGGTTCATAATATTCTGATCACTTCTTTTTTTATGTCAATGATGTGCATGTCCTGACTTTACGACTGTACATTCTGCAGATCACTGTTTATGATCAGGAGAACTTCCAGGGAAAGCGCATGGAGTTCACTGCATCATGCCAGAACATCATGGATTGTGGCATGGAGAACATCCGCTCCCTGAAGGTGGAATGTGGAGCGTAAGTCAAACTAAAACAACTACAGTCTACCACAAACCTTGTTACGTCAAATACATATCGAATATACCTTTATTTACATCTGCAGGGGTTCGTCATAGATGTTGAGTAGCTCAAGGTCACAGCACGCTGTACAGACAACATTTCAGCCTGTAAAGTTTCACTCCCTGGAAATTCAATGTACACGGTCTGCTGCTCACACATTTTCGGGTACATTTGGCAGAAATGCTACCCGAATGGTGCTGACAGCTTGAATGAATTCCTGTGCAGAGCCACAACAAAGCAATGGACTTGTGATGAGCAAAAAAATCTGTCAGCCTGATGAGCAAAGTGTGGTTTAAAGTTGATGCTAACCCGGTGACGTGTATGTGTATCTTCTTCATGTCTTTCTGTCTGTTCCCTTGTGGATAAAGCTGGGCCGGATATGAACACTCCAGCTTCTGTGGCCAGCAGTTTGTGTTGGAGAGAGGAGATTACCCCCGCTGGGAGTCATGGAGTGGCAGCAACGCCTACCACATTGAGAGGTTGATGTCTTTCCGCCCCATCTGCTCTGCAGTGAGTCTTCTATTCCTGCCTCTCTGGCTCTCACACTTAAAAAAAAAAAAAAAGATTAGGTTGCAAAAACTAGTCCCATGAAAAAGTTGAAGAAGACCTAATGGACCCAAGCTTCGTTTACTGTCACCCCACACAAATTTAGATCAAATTATTCTTTGTACGTTTTATTTTCAGGATGGGACGTTGAGGCTTTGAGTATATTGATTTAATATTCCCTTTCCAGCACCAAAAAAACCAAAACTGTTCTGTGCAAATTAGGGGATAAGTAGAAAGACTGGTGTTTGCGCTCTTGTGTAGAACGACTCAATAATCACAACCTGGGATCCAACCATGTGCTGAGGGGCTGTAATTCTAGCACACTGGCAGAAATGTGAAGAGAGTTTCCTGTCGGGGATTAAAAGCCCACTTTTTTGATCCAGGAACGATAAATAGACATCTGCAACAGGGAGGTTTGGTTTCATCTTGTCCAGAAACCACCTCAAAAGTTAAATATGCCAAATATATGGCATTTACCAGGTGCATTATAGTTCAGACAGCAATATTTGATCACATTTTGATAACATGAATAATTGTGACACTTATATCCTTCCATCTGTCAATGTAGAACCATAAGGAGTCTAAGATTGTGGTGTTTGAGAGGGAGAACTTCATCGGACGCCAGTGGGAGATGAATGATGACTACCCCTCTCTTCAGGCCATGGGCTGGGGCAACAATGAGATTGGCTCCATGCAGGTTCAGAGTGGAGCGTGAGTTTCCGTTTTGCCTTCTGTTACAGTGACTGACATGGTTTCTGTTTCTACCATGTCAATGCCTAAAAAGGATAATAACTTGGCCATTCACCACATGCTAACATGTATTACAACACAGTGGAAAAGGCTGCTGGACCAAAAAGAAGGAACTTAGACGGAGGACTAGTTTCTTTTAGATATGAAATACTTTGCCATATTTTATCATATTGTTAATAATATGATTAAAAACCTGAATACATATAGATGGTTGGTTACATGGATAGAAAGTTCTCTGACATTGACATCAGCGTCAGTCCGTCCACACATCTCTTTCCACTGACTTCACAGTGCTCTTAATCTCAAGACATGCACAATAATACTCACTGATAGACACCTAGAATATTTTTGATTACAAATGTATTTTTGCACTTTATATTTTAATTAACCACTCTTTTCTTTTCCTCCTCTACCCATACCACGCCCATCTCCCAGTTGGGTGTGCTACCAGTATCCAGGCTACCGGGGTTACCAGTACATTATGGAGTGTGATCGCCATGGTGGTGAATACAAACACTACAGGGAGTGGGGTTCTCATGCTCAGACCTTCCAGGTGCAGTCACTGCGCAGAATCCAGCAGTAAGACCTGCAACCACCTCTCCCACCCTCTCTCTGTTCACCTCCGCCAACTCCTCCTCCTCATGTAAACCTAGAAAGCCTCCATCCCACTTATGTCAGGCCTTAATGGTCTATGGCTAACACCTCTGGTGCTCCATTATAAATATGTTTACACCACTTTAATTGTCTTGTTTAAAAAATGAGACCAAGAGTAAATTAGAGAAAGAGAGAAAGGCTAATAATCATGATAATAATGAAAGATAATGAACAACACCCCACGGAGGAAAGAGAAGAAAGGAGAAGAAGGGCCTCTGGTGGTGGTGATGGAGCATTGATGGGACTCAGGCTTGACCGTGATCTGTGCTAACAGCGATCAATAAAACATTGAAAAAATACCAATCCATGTATCTGCTATTGAATTACTTTGCAGTCAAGTGACCTTTTTTTAGGGGGAGAATTTCTTCATTCACAGTTTCTGAATGTGCCCTGTTGTACTTACATTTGATCAGGTCAATGCATTTCATATCAGCATGATTAGTTAGGTCTCAGTTTAAAGTATAGTAAGAGTTATGTCCTCGTTAAGATTACTATCATCACCATTTTACATCTTAGAAGCTTACCAATGTGAACTGGAATTACTTTGGATATTGTCTGGTCTACATTTACATTTAGAAAGGTTAAAATCAAAACAATGGAGATAAGACTTACATGAGGAAGCAAAGAAACAGAAAACAATAGAAATAAAGCAAAGGAGATGGCAAAGGTTATGCATGAATGAAATCTGTGAAATAGTATAGAATGAAGTGAATGAAGAAGCTACATGGATTAATTCGTTGTTTATGAATGCATGGATTAACGGCATATAAGGAAGTCAATCAATTTTATTTGTATAGTCAAATATCACAAATTGCAAATTTTCCTCAGCGGGGTTTACAGCAATGTAATATCCTGTCCTAAAATAGCCAGTGTTCTTTTCTTCTTTATCAATGACTTTATTCAAAGTATGAAAGGATGGTTCCTCTTGGCTGAAAGCGAGGCAGACTCCTCAAAAGGGCTGTCAGCCCATTGCCATTTATTGCATGTGCATACAGGGAAAAACAGTTAAACCTGTTGAAATATATCGTTATTTGCGAGCCATTAGCTAAAAGGACTTACCTAAACATACCCCTCCCCTCCAAAAAACAACAACACACAAAACAACAACAACAACAACAACAAAAGGCTGCATCTCCTGTAGACGTTTGAGCATATGGATAAAGACACAATGACGGTCAGTGTAGAACAGGAACAGTTTTGGCCTGAATGTGACAGGTTCAGGCTCAGCACAACTGAAATGGAGTTTCAAAAGCTTGTGTGAAATGAGCAAAATAGTTTGAATCCGGTGATCTGATCATAGGGTCAGAGAACAGGAGGGTGTTTCATCATTCATTCTAACAGTGTAAAATTATTTTTATTTTTGGCTAAAACAGAAATCATTGCATGAGTGAAAAAAACTTTATATTACATGCTTTGACGATGAATATGAATAGGCAAAGCTCCAAAATGCCTATATGGACAGTCCAAATGGCTACCTTATGCCAAATGATATTAAGGGCATTTTGGAGTCTACAGCACATGTTTGGTGCCATTCACACAGACCGCCCCATGTGCAGCTATTGCATGTCAGATGCTTGATTTAACAAATTTGTTTAGTCTCAGTTTTTTTCGTTGGGAGAGACAAAGAAAGACAGGATCAGAAAGGGGCACATGTATATTAGAAGGACAGCTCAGGTTGGATGGTTTGGGGACAAAGCAAGAGGTGACATTGGGATGGATTGGACAACTGTCCTCCCTCCACGTTTGCTTAGCTGCCATCAAAGACTGGATGTCCATTAATATCCACCATCCAAAACCTGAAAAAACGTAACTTCTCTTAATTGATACTGAGAACGTTGCCACTACAGTTGATCAGTCAATTTTCCACTTCATTAATCCTACCACTAAAAATCATGGTATCCTCCTGAACCAGATTATTGTCTTTTGATCACCACGTTATTAAAATTTTCCAATCCCATTTTGTTCAGTTAATATATAGTGCTAAAATGTGGTATATCTTGTGTTTTATGAATTTCTAAATATTAATTGACTTTCGTCATCTCCCATCTGATTACTGTAATAATACTGTGATACTGCATAGCTCAGGAGGTAGGCTGGAGATTGATGGCTCGATCCCCAGCCCTGTAGAAAGCGTGCCGACTCAAGGCACTGAACTCTAAATTGCTCCCCAAGCAGTGTGCAGCAGCTGCGCGCACTGCTCCTGTACAATAGGATGGGAAAAATACAGAGAATAACTTCCATCAATCTTGGCTGTGTGGCAATAAAACACTTTCACTCCCTTAATCTACTCTTACCTCAATCAATCTCATTTAAATAACTTAAAGTTAGTTTGGAATTCAGCTACTACACCACTAACTAGAACTAGCAGTAAATTCCAGATTACTTCCATTCTTGCATGTCTCCATTTGATTCCCGTAAAAATCAGAAATCCCCCTCAAGATCTTGCTGATTACTTTTAAACCACTGTATGATCTCGACGCCATTCGTCTTACTCCTGATCTTCTTACTCCCCATTTGACTTCCAGACCTCTCCGATCCACTAAATTCCAACTGTAACTCCAATTGCAAAACTAAGGATAGCCGCACCTTTGCACTTTTGGCCCCAAGTCTCTGGAATAATCTCCTCCAATCCATTATATTTATGGAATCTTTGTACTGTTTTAAGCGGCTTCTAAAAACCCATCTTTTGTGACAAGCCTTCTCATGGACCTGTCATGACTGGTTTTTATCTTGGCCTGTTTTTTTCTATGCCATGATTTATATTCCTTTGATTTGATTTGTTTTATTAATTTAATCTTGTATTTCGTGATTGTACGCAAGGCACATTGTAACCGAGTGGTTTTAAAAATCCTATATAAATAAAAATGTACATGCCTATTTACTAAAGGATGCATACGTTTTAACGTGTCGCAATTAGTTTCCACGTTATGAGGGTGGACAGGGATTTCCATGGAGTTTGGGGGATTAAGGCCAGATGCCTATCCTGACACCCCGCGATGGATTCGGATCCGCTACCCCTGACTCATCAGTTTGCGAAGCGAGTGCGCTGCAAACTGAGCTGCCACGTTCCCGTTGTGCATATGTTATTTTTGACTCGCAAACAAATACTTCTATATCACCTTCCTGACACAGATACCAACATCTCTTCAGTCTACCTTTTTCCCCCCGTTTTTTTTCTCTTCAGTCTACCTTAAAAGAGCCCCGCCCTGATATTTTGACGTCAGTGAATAACACTTCCTATCTGGGGTTAAAGGGTAGCTGAGGTAGATATGCTAGCCAGGGTTGACAGCCAAGATTAAACAAGCTAGTGCTCAAACTTTAGACTTGACCACTTTTACTATAGTCGTCTTAAATTTCTAATGACTAAGTTGTGAAAAAGTAGGAGTTACGTAGACATAATGATATCAATTTGGCAACACATCCCCACGACGCTGAGACGACATGTCTCACTTTTTCTTCTTTGTGTTGTTGTCGTTTCCCCGGACCTTGGTGAGGCGTCGCTGGACCGCAGAAGAGACGATAGCCCCTCTATGGAAGAAGTAGAATCCTACAACAGATATTACAATTATACCGATTTAACTAGGCTTCTCCATTCCCTTGCACGGAAACATCATCACATTGCCAATCTGTCAAGCGTGGGTCAGTCTGTGGAAGGAAGGGAACTGTGGGTAATGCGAATCACAAAGGATCCCAACGTAGATACACCGGGGAAACCTAAATTCAAGTATGTTGGTAATATGCATGGCGACGAAACTGTTTCGAGGCAGGTGTTGGTATATTTGATAGAGTACCTGCTGACGAAATATGTGGAGGAACCACGAATAACCCAGCTGGTGGCAACCACTGATATCTACATCATGCCGAGCATGAACCCAGACGGCTTCGAGAGGTCCATAGAAGGGGAATGCAATGGGGATGCCGGGGGTCGTGCAAATGCAAGGGATTATGATCTCAACAGATTTTTCCCAGACCAGTTTCAAAAAATAAATCCCAATCAAGATAATATTCCTGAGATCATGGCTGTCATCAGGTGGATCCTGGAGAAAAAGTGAGTCTCACACACGTATTAAGGAAACCACAAACGGAGGGGAGAGTGTTCAACAATTAAGGAGCACAATAAATAATCCAGTAACTATTTAATAATTAAGCGATCCAGTGATTATTCAGCATTAAGTAATCCTGATGATTGATTGACTGGATTTCAAATTATTTGAATTACTGTGTTTATTGTATACCTATATATCATACTGAGAGTAATTTGCCTATAGTTTGAACACATGAGCACAGTTCCTAGCAATTGAAAGTAAAAACACCATACTATCCTAAAACAAGTGGCTGTAGGATGACATGATAACTGGGAGACACTGCTATTCAAGCAGAGGACCCTGATTGAAACCTTCGAGTTGGTAAACAGTTTAAAGGTTCTTTGGTTATCCATAATTCCTCCAAGAGTGCTATTTTGTAGTGAACCTTGTGGTCCAAACTCCCTGTGCAGAGGGGTATTCCAAAACTGAATATATCTACAGGAAAAAAGGCGGGTACATGTGTTTATTTAACAAACAAGTTTGAAAAAAGCTGCATCCACGTAACAAGGATAAGCACATGCAAAAGAAAGAGAGTAAAATAATCCGGAGGATTAAACAAAATGTGAGGACACGAATGACATTTAATTACTTTGTTTAAGAGCCCACAGATGTGATAAATTAAAATTGCTGTTAAATGCTGATGGTAAAATTTACTTTTTTCCCCCAGATTTGTGCTGTCTGGGAACTTGCATGGTGGCACTGTGGTGGCAAGTTATCCCTTTGACGATTCACCCTCACACCGACAACATGGTCAATACAGCCAGTCAGGTGATGATAGCTTGTTTCGTTACCTTGCCCGGGCGTACGCAGAGAACCATCCCGTGATGAGGACGGGTGAACCCAACTGCCCAGGCACCCCTGAGGAGAAATTCAAGGATGGCATCACCAATGGGGCTGAGTGGTATGACGTGCCTGGTAAAGTGATCTTTTTTTTGAATATTCCTTTTGTCCCAATTTTTTCTTTGTTTGAGAAATTATCTGAGGGGTATTATTCGGATTGGAAGTGAACTTTTTTATATCATATCCTTGTGAACAATCACACGTATTGTGCTGAAGGAACACATTTTCCTGTTTCCATGGTGATAAAGCCTGGGAGGTCTTAGTTTTCATCTCAGTAATTGCGTCATGCAGTAATTTCATCTGTGAGGTGGTGAGACTGAGTGGTGACTGCCTTCTCTGTGGGGTTGTTTGTCAGAGGTGTATTAAGATGAAGGAAAACTTGTTGAATTGTGTACATATAGTTGTCGGTATGGGCTTTAGGGTAAAATAAACATCCTGGTATTTTATACCATGTCTATGTTGCCATAGATATGGTGTTGCTTGGTGGTGTTGATTTTTATTTTCTCTGGAAAAAGAGGTCCATTTTTATATATCATAATTAGTCTTCGCTTTGCGGGGTGGACACAGACCAAGATGGAGCGTAGGGAATTAAAGCCAGATCCCTTTCTTGACATTCTGCGGGGATTGAGCCTGTGACTCATGGCTTGTCATTTCCTGATCCGCGTGTGTGGTACCTTTCTCTGAAGGGCCTGCTATATTATTAAAGGTGTTAAAAAATTTGTCTTTTTTTCCATCCATCCATCCATCCATCGTCAACCGCTTATCCTTTGTCGGGTCGTGGAGGTAGCAGATCTCAGCCGGGACCTCCAACTTTTCCTTTCCCTTGCAACATCCACTAGCTCTGATTGGGGGATCTCAAGGTGTTCCCAGGCCAGTGTGGAGATATAATCCCTCCATCTGGTCCTTGGTCTACCCCGTGGCCTTCTTCCAGCTGGACGTGCCTGAAAAACCTCCTTTGGGAGGTGATCAGGTGGCATCCTTACTAGATGCCCGAACCACCTCAACTGGCTCCTTTCTATTTGTAGGACCAGTGGCTCTACTCCGAGTCCCTCACGTATGTCTGAGCTTCTCACCCTATCTCTAAGGGAGACACCAGACACCCTCCTAAGAAACCTCATCTCAGCTGCTTGTATCCGTGATCTTGTTCTTTCAGTCATGACCCAGCTCTCATGGCCATAGGAGAGAGTGGGCACAAACATTGACCGGTAGATTGAAAGCTTTACCTTCTGGCTCAGCTCTCTCTTGGTAACTATGGTTTGGTAAAGGGAGCGCAATACCGCCCCAGCAGCTACAATTCTCCAG
>OMLC01067242.1:0-12540 GCA_900302585.1 Regalecus glesne | reverse complement strand
AGACAGACAGAGAGAGAGACAGACAGAGAGAGAGAGAGAGAGAGAGAGAGGAATGATATATGGAGATCAATGATCCGCTGCTGCAAACCCTAACAGGAGCAGTCAAAAGTAATAATAATGATTCCCTTATCAGTCCCGCAAGGGGAAATTAGGTTTTCTTTGCATTTTTGACCCAACCTATTGTATAGGAGCAGTGAGCTGCCAACATATGGCGCTCGGGGAGCAGTTAGGGGTTAAGTGTCTTGCTCAAGGACACCTCAACGTGCTATATGCAGGACCAGGGATCGATCTTGCAACCTTCCGATTGCCAGACAACCGCTCTACCCACTGAGTTATGCCGCCCCGTAGTAGTAGTTGTATTTTTCGTTTAATGTGTTTTTAGCTGGGAGTTGCATGTAAAACTTCTGCATAGTTACAAAGCCCCAAGTCCACCCCAAAGGGTAGACAGAAAACATTGCCTGAAGCGACTCATTTGTAGTCGACCATATTCTTCCATTATTTATCTACATCACTATATAACACATTTTCATAACACCCATGGAGTTGCTATTTTGGCCCACCCTCAAACAAAGAGTCAAATGGTCACAGATTTTGATGCAGCACTAAAGTTAGTGAGTATCGCGATGTTGAGAAGATGCTATTTTCTTCGACGCAAAGGCAAATTCCTTTTGTATGGACGTCCATAAGAAGATGAAATGAAGAATCAGTGGTTAGAATTATTTTTTTACCCCTATTCCTCAGCAGCACAATTTCAACCTTTTATATCCCCTTCATTTTACTGAGGACTGCTTCCTGCACTAGGCATTGCTCAGTGCTGGATTTCAGATTTTTTTCACTTTTTCCTAAAAAAAGTAATGCACCACACCAACAACAGTCAATGTGTTTGTTCATGCCACTTCACAGAGGACACTTTCCTCAATAGAACCCAGTCCGAACCTTTTTTTTTTCTAGGCTAGTGTATAATACAGGGTTGTTCCATCTGTAATAGGCCATGTTGAGGAGTCAAGAGCATAAGCTATGAGTTACGTTATATCACTGGTATGTTTGTCTTGTATGTAGCTGCTGCGTAGGCAAACTGCATGCTTGCATGACCAGTCAGTTCTTCCTATTGTGGGACAATAAAGACACTGGATAAGTGGAGTGAAAGATAGTGGAGTGTAAAGTGGAAAAAAAAGTCTACATCTTATATTAAATTAGATGCGATTCAATTGCAATACATTTTAAAATCTGGTATTGTAATTATTTTAATTTTATTATTTGATTTAGTAAAAGCATGGGGCGGCATGGCTCAGTGGGTAGAGTGGTCGTCTGGTGATCGGAAAGTCGCTGGTTCGACCCCCGCACCTGCAGAGAAGCGTGTCGAGGTGTCCTTGAGCAAGACACTGTTCCTCTAACTGTTCTGCCCTGTGATAGACTGGTGACCTATACAGGGTGTACCCCACCTTTCGCCCAATGAGAACGGAGATAGGCTCCAGTTCACCTGTGACCCGATTTCGGGTAAGCGGTTGACGATGGATGGATGGATTTAGTAAAAGCAATTGTCTTTGTGGCCAAACCTCTATTTGCTCATGCACAAAGTCATTCTTCATCTCTGTGAAGCAGAGAGCTGCATAGAGAGCACTATTTGTAAGGCGGAATATTATAATGGAACTGAAGCAAATTCTGATGCCAATTTGTCAATTCAATAGATAATCTACAAATCTATTCTGTCTTCAATAAAGCACCACTCTGTACGGTTACGCCATTAAATTTCAAAATATTTCATAGAATAATTGATGACTATAATAATTAATAGTTCCAGTGTGGGTTTTCAAACACAGACACTGAAGACATATGTAGTCCTCATACTGTTTCCTATGCCCGATCAGAACTGTGTTTTTCAAAAGGTCTATGACATGGATGTCAGATTCAAGGAATTACAGAGGTTCACTAACAACTGCAATGTATTTTCATTCAATGTGTACGCAAGTCACATAACTCTGTGTCTATTTATGTTTTTGTTTCTTGCGCGTGTGTGTGTGTGTGTGTGTGTGTCTTCACCAGGTGGCAGTGATCCCATCATAATGCAGCCATCCTCAGCCACAGAGACCACTCAGCTCACCGCTGACGCCCACCACAGCTACCGGACTGAGGCCTATTAGATTCATACACTCTCAAGCACACACATATCTGCACACATTCAGACACACAGAACCAGCAGAACTGATTGATATGTTACCCACACACATAGACATCTAACAATCATTGGATCAGTAACAACCAAATACACACACACACACACACACACACACACACATACACAGAAACAACAGGACAGGAATGACAGTCCTGATAATTCTTAATTCAATCAGTCCTGGTCCTTTACTATCTATTTACTCACAGACATCACAGGTACAGTACACACACAATGCTCTCATTTTATTCTATTCCCAACACATTGGACAAGCCATAATGGCACATAGACACCATTGCTGCATGGGGATCAATAGATACCTTCCGATTGCATATTACATGATATTTTTTGTCTCGATTTCGTCTCAATTAACCCAATCTTATGAATAGAGCTCCATACCCTGTTACATACTCCATCCCCTGTTGTATACAGTGATAACTCATCAATAATCCAAAGAAAATCCACAGCAAAATGCATTCATCTTAAGCCCCATATTTACAAACACATAAAGCATGAGTATGCTCCCTTGATTCAAATCAAACATTCAGAGATGTAGAAATCATTACGTCAATCTCTTCACAGCAAGCATCTGTTCATTGTGCTTAAACATTGTGATTCAGGGGAAATGGTGCGACATAAAAAAATGCCAGGGATTAATATTGCATTTTTGCACAGAATCGATTCCTCGCCCAATCCCCAACACTCTCTCACACACACACACACACACACACACACACACACACACACACACCTAATCACTGGTACAACCACACTTCCCCTCTCTACTCGCACATCTGCAATACGCTATCTTCCAATATTGACAGCAAGTATCAGTAGCACCTTCGAGAAGATGAGTAAAGGGAAAGCCGAGAGGGGTGGGGTAGAGAGATGCAGAGCACTGGATAATTCTTCACTTGTGATACTGGAGAGAGACAGAGGGGAGAACATGACGCTTACTGCTTTTTAATGACTAACATTTTAACAGAATGAGGTGACCCCTGTAAACACCTTTTTGAGCCACTCAGATCCAACTGCAGCAGACCACCCACAGAGGTCATTGGTCATCTGATAAATCTTTTGCTGTGATCAGTGGGTTCTGCTTTATATATGAATCTAAACAGTTAGGGGGACCTCTGTGCACACATTCAAATGTGCCTGCCCTGTGCACATTTGCTAAGCACAGAATGAAATGTTTTTCATTGCGGTCAATAATCCTCGGTTGACTTGGCAATCATGAAAACACACACAAATATACCTAGTTTTTTTTTCCTGATTAAAAAAACAACAAACTAAAATGATCCAAATTGTGCAGAGAGATATTGGTTATGGGGAATAATATGGTAAATTGACTCTTTTATATAGTGCTTTTCTAATTAAGATCCTGTTTTGTAGTGCGTAATGGTTCCTCTTATTCCTGTCGATCAATCTAGACAGATGGATGGATGGATAGCTAGATAGATACTTAAGCGATCCCGAGGGAAATTAAAGGGTTGTTACAGCTCGTATAATCCAAGGCCACAAAATGTCAAAAATGCACACAGTAGCAAGAATATAAAGCAAAAAGTACATGGAATATACAAAATATAAAGAACTAGACTACACTGAATTATTTTTATATTCCTTATAGTTGTTGCTTAATAGTCTTGCCATCATGTGTATTTTTGAGATTGTGTGCCTTTGGATCATGTGGGCTATATGACACTTTAATTTCCCTTGGGGTAAATAAGGTATCTATCAACATTATTGAGCTTTCACACCACCACAGCACAAGATTCACCTTAGTCCCGGTCAACACCAGCCACATTTATTGTTAGTCATCCATCTCTTGTCCCAGAAATTCTCCCACTTGAATCTACTCGACTGTTCAGTGCCAGGTCTTTGTCAGTGTGGGTTAGCATCTCAACTGAGTCCCATTCCCATGCCATCTTCTTATGTTTATGATTAGGGGTCTGTTGTTTGTGTCAGCATATTGACTCCCTTTTTCAGATAGTTGTAGCTCACTTGGTCAGCTCAAATCTTAACTACTATGGATTTCCCCATGCTGAGATTTATGAGGTCGGGTGATGACTTACAGATAGGGTACTGGTGGTAGGATGGTATCATGATCAAAGAGACTAGGCCTTATTCAAAGAAGCCCAGGATTCAAGCCTCTGTATTGGCAAGCATCAGCTCTGCTGAAGTGTCCTGAACCAACACATCTGTGGGTGCTGTTTTGTCGCTGACCTCTGACCATGAGCCTCTTTAGCTGTGGAACAATTCCACTTCCTGTCATACTGGTTTCATTGTTACCAAACTTTCTACTTATTTTTGAAGAGGCCATCGAATTTAAATTTTTTAACCAAAGTTGTTTAGACAAGTAAAATCTAGACTTGGCATCTAAAGTATTAATTCCCACAGCAGGATAAGAAACCCTGCAGATTTCAATAAAAGCCAGGCCTTTCCTTTGAAACCACTTGAGTCTTCTCTTGCCTCAGCTTCAGCTGGAAATAGGTCAGTACGAGACTGTCAGTAAGTTAAATGGGGACTTGATGTGTCTGGCTGTTTGTCACCCCATTAACCTTATGAAAATCCCCACAGTAGTCCTCAGAGTATGGAGGCTCCTTATTAAGGCTGACTCGGGTTTCATCAACATTTGCAGGCATTGAACATCCTTTGTGTTCTTTTTCTTATTTTTGTAGCATACAGTCACACTAGGTACAGTCTATAACCACTTGTGATGCACGTTCCCTTATTTTCCTTTGAAGAACATTCTCCTTGTTCTGCAGTAGTTATGTTCCTTGATTGACCATATCGGGTTTCTGGTGTTGTTTTCTTCCAACACTGCATGCCATTGGCTGGATATGGTTTAAGCTTTACCATCACATATACATATAAGGATATGCAATAGTCTGCAGCTGTTGAACAAGAATGCTAACCATCTTTGGCACGTGAGACCCTGATTGCTGCTGAGTGTTTGGTTGGCTGTTTTGTCATCCAGATCAACCTTTCTCGACCAGTATTGATGGGCCACTGAGTGAAATCTATTGGACCATGGAGCCAGTGGCACTGCCAAGTGGTTAGATTAAAATAAAAATTAGGATTAATTTACAAAGCTAGTTATTTTTATATTCAAATATGCTCAAGAATTCACATAAATTAACAACTATCAAATTGAAGTGCATAATCTCAATTATCAGTTATATTTGAATATCACTATGCTAATCGTGACCCATCATCAAGTAGAGACAAACATGTTTTGCCACTGTTAGCTGGCTAAGTTTCCCTCGGGTGCAGTGACACAAAACGAATCAGTTTTTGAAGCAAAAAAGAGACGTGGGAGAACTCGGTGCCAGTAAAATCTTCAAAGTGTTTGGTGAAGAAATATGACTAAATACATTGAATTTGGATTTACATTCATTGGCTTGACGGTATGTGGTAAATGGATTTGTTCCTATATGGTGCGTTTCCAGTGTAGTTACCACTCCTATTATCAATTATTATCATTATTATTATAATGGCAGGTAGTGATCCAGAGCCAAGAGCAATATTGAATGTAGTGTTAGATGGCTCTAAAGCCATTAATACTCCAGGGACACAAAGCAAATGGATCAAAAACCATTTGGGCATTGGTTGCCTGGAGCCTGTATATGAGTACCCTGATATAGATATCTATGCTGGATGACTCACATGGTTGTCTCAGAGCTGATGGAGACATTCAGATGAATGTTAAAACGTCTTGCTATTGTTTGACTCTATGTTTAGATGAGCTTTTCCAAGTTATTTGGATTTTTGGACTTCCTGGATTATTGAGCTAAAAAAGACACTTTATTGCTACTTTTTGTCAGATACTGCAAAGACAGCAATCTTCATGAAGATCTGCTGTTTTGCAAAGAGCTTCACACAGAAACAACAGCAGATCATGTAATGCACTGCTTCGATTATTATTACACACAAAAAAGGTTTTGAGTGGAAATACTGTACAGGTATTTACACAGACAGCGCTGCATCAATGACAGGAATCCACCGTGGTGTTGTCAAACAGATCCGAGAGAGGGCGCCAAACACCAGGTGGACTCATATTTTACATAGGGAAAGTCAAGCAACAAAGCAAATAACAATAATAAAAAGAATAGATTCGTTTATCTGTCCCCCGAGGGAAAATTTGGATTTTTCTGCATTTTAACCCATCCTATTGTATAAGAGCAGTGAGCTGCCACCATATGGCGCTCAGGGAGCAGTTAGGGGTCCAGTGTCAGTGTTCAAGGACACCTTGGCATGCTTTCTGCTGGACTGGGAATCAAACCTGTAACCATACGATTGCCAGACGACTGCTCTACCCACTAAACTATGCCGCCCGATGTCACCAGAACTGGATGGAGTCATGAAGGTGGCTGTGAAAACTGAGAAAACTAAATTAAGATAAATGCACTCAACTCGAGGTTTTTTGCTTCTCTATGTGAAAGACTTAATGCATATAATTTACAACTCTTACACCACAGTGAGTTAAGGTAGCTTTCTAGACTAGAGGATGTGTGCTTAGTCACCTTTTTGAACTGAGAAAATAGTTGGAGAAATTTCTGGAAGCAGCACTTCCTTCCTGCTGATTATTATGCTGATTGTCTTGATGAATGTTCAAAAATCCAGGGAAGCTGATCCCCCAAAAAGATGAATCGGTTCAACTGGATCAGAAGTTTATTCAGAAATGTTTCTTCACTCCAACAGGTAGTCCCAGGAATGACCATCGTTGCACAAGGGTGGGGGCTTGACAGTACGCCTGTCATCTTACAATGCCGGGATTGCAAATATTCCCCAGTCCTCTATGAATGGTGCTCATTGCCACTGAATGTGCTGTATGACCAACTAGCATATGAACCCAGCCTATTGTTGTGTGGTACTGTTTATAAGGATGGGGATGCTGCAGTCAGCTCAGACTGAAGATGTCACCTGTTTGAGTGATGAAACATTTCTGAATAAACTTCTGATCCAGTTGAACCAATTCCCCTTTTTTGTGATATTATACTGATTGTATTTTTTATGCAAAACTGGCCTATTTATCAGCTATATTCCACCAGTTAAATCAGATCATATCAATGCAAAGCAGGAAGAGCCCACTGATTTTGGTTTCAGACAAAATTGAAGGGTTGAGGAAAAAACATATTGCTTGGATCAGAAGAGTCAAGGGGGAATAATTTAATATATTTTCACTCCTAAGGGAAAGTTCATAAGCCTCTCCTCATATCAACATATCCAGTGCTGTAATCCAGCTTTTAACTCAGTTGTCACAAAAGATTGCAGACTGCATTCTCGATGACCTAAAACATGAAAACCTTTTGGATTTTGAACCCTTGCTCTGTGGATCCTGCTTCGGAATGGTAAAAGGACTTGTTCTTATATAGGCCTTTTCTAGTCTAACATGGCTATGTCCACTATGTCCAATGTGTTGGAAAATGAACTTTCTGACGCCTTTCAACATCATCTATTCATGTGCGATTGTTACAAAATCAAAGGCAAGGAACAAACTGAAAGCAACGTTGCATGCTACTCTTGTGTCAACCCCTCACCCATCCCACCACAGTATGATCTAAATATTTCCCAGAAGCAAGGGCAAGTGTCTCACTGAGGGTAAGAATATCCATTTAGTTATTGCAGCTTACAGTGGCACAACACATTTAATGCTCTTGTTTATTTGTCTTTGTGGATAATCAATAATCCAGATAAGGGAACCACAACAAAGTAAATTGGTTCAACTGCATAAGAAGTTAATCAGAAATGTTTCTAAATAAACTTCTTACCCAGTTGAACCGGTTCACCTCTTTTTGTGATGCGAAGTTTATTTTTTTTCTCCTTTTTTCATGTTATGGTGTTTTTCATTTATTTCAGAAGGTGGTCCTTGGAATTTTTTTGACAATCATAGGGGGGCCTCAAGTTATATAAGGTCGAGAACCCCTGATCTAGATAGAAGGATGGATAGTTTGGTTGCAAGATGGGAGGTCTGTGGGGATCACTAGTGAAATGTGGATAAATTTCAGATCTGCTGGTAAGCAAATGTTTAGGGCTGAAAGGTGGTGTTTTTGTAGGAGCAGAGGGTGAATTTTGAACTTTATCCAGCATTTTGACCCATGGACGTATAGGATAGTATGACAACTAGCAGCATATGTTGGCTTAGCTTGCAGAACTATAAAGATGTACAAAGAAGCTCCCGACCAAATGAGAGATATTTGAGTTACTGGTTATTTCCACATTCTAAAGCATTCGCTTCATAGATATCCAGTTCCCAGGAGAGTCATGCTACTGACTGAGACAAGGTGCTAAGATTAGGAATAACTAAGGCACATAACAGTCGGCCATTTCTAAGCAGAGGACTTATTTCAAGCCATGGTGGACAAGGCCTCACATTCATATCCCTGTATATCTTGCATCACTTTTGTGGGATTTTAATAAAGAATTAGAAGTTAAACTTTAAAATAGGGGCACATTAATTTACCAGTACTAGGCATTAACATTTAATGAACAGTTAAGTAATGTGTCTAATAATAGTTTACTGATGGTGTTCATCATTAACTAATATTAGTACCTCAATTGACTTGTAAACCCTTCATAAATGTTGACAAGCAAAATTGGTGAACAATGACTTAACAAGATTCCGGTTAGTTAATACTTATTGTTCTTCTAACTGATATTAATTGAGTTAGTTGATTGTCAATTAACTGGTAGTTAATCCGTCATACCAGTAAATTAACATGCCCTTATTTTAAAGTTTAACTTCGAAGATAAACCTTATAGGTTAACTGTTAAACCCTTATTACCCTTATTTTAAAGTGTTACTGAATTAGACCATAAGTCAGAAAGGTGGGAACCTTTTTTATGAATTTGCTCATTGTGGAAATGTTGACTAACTCAGCTCAGTTTCTGAAAAAGGCATCTTTCTACATCATCCTTTTAATATAACTGCACTTTGAGATAACACACGCAAACGTATGTGTGTATGTGTTCAGTAAATGGAATGCATTTATATTGCACTTTTCTACTCTATTGACCACTAAAAAAAAACAACAACTATGATGTACGTCTCGCATTCACTTATCCTAACACACATATTCATACACTGATGGCAGAGGCTGCCTTGCAAGGGGCTAACCTGCTAATCCGGAGAATTTATGGCGTTCAGTGTCTTGCTCAAGGACACTTCAACATGCTCTCTGGAGGAGCCATAGATCAAACCAGCGGTCTTCTGATTCCTGTAATTACACATGGAATAGCTTCTTGCTATATTCAACACGTGAGAACTGGAGTCACGATCACTACACTGATAGAACCTGTTGCCGTCTCTCTCCATCATTGATTGGGCCACTCCTCTCAGAGCTCTCCCAATGGACGTTTACACTTCTCCACACCAACTTCCTTCATTACACTGTTACTCTTCTGCCTCTCTCCTACTGTCATCTTTTTTTTAAATTGTATTATTCACGTCAGTCCAGTCTGGTCACCTTCCAGGCTCGCTAGTACACACGGAAATGTGTGCATTTGTGTGTGTGTTTGTGTGTGTGGGTGTCTTTGTGTGTTTATCTATATATCTATATCTATATATCTATATATATAGATATATAGATATGGGTGTGTGCAGATGTACGTACGGAGTGGAGCCATAACTGTGTCCATTGTCGGTGGTAGGGAAATAATTAAATTCCCTACATATAATTACACTACAATATTATACATCTGACTACATTACCAGATTACACATGACTACACTAATAAAATGACACACACGTGATTGCTTATATGATCAAGGGATCATGACTGAGAAAGCTCCTTGTAACCATGCTCTGTTCCATAGAGGATATGATCACACACAAATCAATCCCTTTTTATTGTACTTCTTTTTTGCTTAGAGTTTTAATTGTGTGAGGAAGTAAAATGCTGTTGATGTTGTGTTAGCTGTTTGTTCAGATTCCACATCTGTGTACGTCTTGATTTTGTCTGAAAACCAAGTGTTGACCATTTCGCTTATCTCTGTAGAGTTGGTTCATGTTTTTTTTTTCTTTCTTCATGTTATCAGTGAAGGGAAGATATTGATTTACATTCAAAGTTTTTATTTCTGTGGCAGCAGTTCTGTAGTTGAAAGAATCTACTATCAGTAGAAAAAATACATTTCAAATTGTGCTCACACTCCTAAGGAAAAAGATTTCATGAGTTTCAATTGCAATGTGAAAACAATCCCAGAAAATTGAGGAAACCGTTTTTTATGTCATGCATTCTCTTTTTTATTGCCGTTGATCAGTTAGAAAGGGCCGTAAGGGCGAATGAGCATCCACTGTTTAATCTTCTTAGCCTGCCCTTGCCTCTAACCCAATCATATTCCAAATAGGCTTTTGACTGTGTTTCTGTTGGATCATTTTCCCACACACCCACACACTTTTGCTTGATTGGTTGTTGTACTCTTATATGTTACATTATAATTAGCCCATGAAACGCCCTTTCCTTTGTCCTGAATTCCACGCAATGTCTGAGATAGTCCAAATTTTATTTCAAACACTGGAATTTAGAAACTTTTGTTGTAGGAATTTAAAAAATATGGGGAGTGTTACATACCAAGTACAATGGTGTGAATATAGTAATCAGAAGATAATGATAATATTGAAGCATTATTTTATTTATTTTATTTTTGTTATCATTTTTAATAATTGATTAATGATAAGAAGGTGTATAAATGAGATGTATAGAATTTTAGATGTGAACTGTTTTGACCAGGAAGTGTCAAAATGGCCGACCTGCTGTACATGCACACAGTGGCAGACAGTACATAGAAGAGTAGTTTTTTTCTGTTTTAGCATGTATCCATAACGTGTCTGTCTGTCTGACTGACTCACTAACAGGCCAACAGACAGGCAGTGTGGGTAAATGAATAATCAGATGTACTGTTGTAAAATAAACATTTCTGATGCTTCAAAATCTCTCTTGTCTTATTGAGTTTTACTGGTGGGAAGCAGGAAAACACTGGCTCTTAATAAAACAGCTTTTTTAACATGAGTCCAAATTTTTTTTAACTCATATTCATGATTTTAAGCTCCCACTACAATAGACTGGAGCCTCAATATACTGACTTTCATATCCAAAAAGATGAAAACATCCATCATCATAGAAGAGAATATAGGAGGGCAAGCTGCTGATGGGAAATGTTTTATCTTGTAGCACTAAAACTACATTTTAAAAGTATTACCAACACTAGCAACTAAGTGCTTTATAATCAGGTGGTTAAAACCTTATCCCCAACATGCAATTTATGGACTGACAACGCATGGGATCTCTATCGGATGGGACAAATGACATACACTTTGAGAGACTTCAGGAAGATGTATTTATCAAAAGGTGGAGCCAGGCCATGGCTATGTCGAGACATCAAAATGTTCTAAGCCCTTGTATTCATTCTGAATCATACATGCATCTCTTATCTTCCCAATTCACCGTCTCTATTTATGCATATACACACACCCATACCACTACAAATGTTCTTCCACAACTCCCCTCCCTGACCTCAACAGTGTTGTATAGCCATAGAATTGTACACTGCATTGATTGTAGTGTATTTATGCTTGCCAAAAATCATCTATGGTAACAGGATTAAAATATTGCTCTCCAGTCCTTTCCCAAAAGATATGAAAAGCCCCCCTAATCAATTCATTGTTCTTTTACCTCTGTTTTGGAGTTAAGTAATGTTTCCAGAAGAGGAGCGTAAGTCAATTTACTCTGAGCAAACCTGCAGCCCCCAAGTTTCTCTAAGCATGTCTGGAGGTTATTTAAATAATCAGAATACGTTCTTTACACCTGGATTTTGATGCAAATCAGAAGCAACGTTAATTGCCTTAATCTTAGTCTGGTCGACTAGGCTGTCCCACTGAAGTACTCCAGTTTTTTTGGAAACCTTATTAAATCCTTTACATTAACACTATTCCCAGCTAGAGGATGAAACCAGTTCAAATCTTATGGTAAATCAAAACATAATTTCCGCAAGTGTCCTAGCCCCCTTTTTGTAACCGTGTCATGTCTCTCCTGGTAAATAATCAGTTCATTTGTAGAGGAGTTAATAACAGCAAGTGTACCTCAATCTCTAAGGTCTGTGGGGTGATTACCAAAATATGTGTCTGCCTGCACTCAGTGGAGAAGTTAGAGGCAATGGGGGGGGTAAGGCAGCAAGGAGGTAATTGTAGAAGAGCAAAGCCTGACATGGACATAGTCCATCCACATGCCACCCACTACCCGATATGGGAGCTCTGTATGTGTGTGTGTGTGTGTGTGAGAGAGAGAGAGAGAGAGAGAGAGAGAGAGAGAGAGAGAGAGAGAGAGAGAGAGAGAGAGAGAGAGACAGAGAGTGGGAGAGAGAGAAAGAG
>OMLC01067240.1:0-13179 GCA_900302585.1 Regalecus glesne | reverse complement strand
GTTTAAGCCCCCCCCCGCTTAAAATCAGGATTAATGCGCCTTCTCCGGCCTATTCCGCTTTCGCAGAGTGAGCCCAGATGCCTACGATTCGCACGTACACACGCACGTTAATGATGGATAGCCCGTTCGTATTCTCACGCCTTGCCATTTATTTGGACCCATAGACAAAAGGAGGCATTTCAGCCTTCACGCACACACTACACATGACATTCTTTCCGTCATCACCTTGTGCAGGACACAGAAAGCTAAAGCGTCGGCATTACGGGCCACGTACAGTCACCAGAACGTACACAATGATAAAAAATAAATAAAAGGTGGGTTTGGCTGAGCGGCAGCAGCTGTACCGAGTCCGTCAGAGCCCTGCTTGACCTCTTTTGACTCCGGGGTCACTAGTCGAGTTGTGACAACATCGTGCTCCCAGTACAGGTGGTCAGGCTGCAGGCACAGGTGTCTAAATCCCAGCAAACACCAAGCATGCAAACCACAGAAGAAGAAAGTTAAAAACAAAACACGGCATTGTAGCTACACTCATGACGAGGCCGAGGAGAACCTTGTGATACAATGGCTGTGCCATCTTTCAATTCCTTCTTTGTTTCCATCTCACTAGACCCTAATAATTACATTGGTTCAAAAAGCCAGAAGGGTGTGTATACCAAAACACACACACACAGGTCCACTTTTACATGTCATGATTAAGTCCCCACATCATAGAGATGGACATGGACCTAGATGGAGCATGGGGGATTGAAGCCAGATGCCCTTGCTGATATCCTACGGTGAGTTCAAACCCACATCATTTCCCACTGAGCTACCCCCCACACACACACACACTACTGTCTCCGATTTAAGATTCATAAATTTGTCAGGATTACCAGTAAGAAAAGTAGCAAAGAGTCTAAAAGGGACAAGACATCAGATATACAGGGCAACACACTGGAAGGAGCCCAGAGTGGCGCTACACTTGCCCTATGCTACCGTACGCAGCTGGAATATAACTCCCAGCACACTGCTTCAATTACACATCAATGGGCTGCGAGAGGCTCTCTTGTGCCACAGCCAAACTACTTCTTCACACACACACACACACGTTCTCAGCTTGGATATTAGTTATAAGAGAAGTTATCATTATAAGGGTCCATATCAAAACAAATACCAGGCTTTGTCAGGTAGCAAAGGTGCAGTCTGCGTGCCAGATGATATGAAATCATTGCTGGCTGCTGCAACAAAATTATAGTATGCACAGAAGAAATCTGTCTAAACAGGAAAGGCTCCCTGTTAACCTCTTGATCCATGCATTAGTGTTTGTGTGTGTGTGTGTTGCAATGGTGGGATGAAATCCCAGAAACTGAGCTAATCTCATTCAGTTGAGGAAGTTTTATTCTAGTCTGTGTGAATGCATACTAACACGCATGTGCAAAATTTTTTAAAAATCATACAAACAGACACAAACTCCCTCCTCACCTCTCCCCGGGTGCAGGGATGAGCTCCAGAGTACTTGGAAGTGCAGGAAACTTTGTCCAAGCCCGAGCCCGATTTCCCCAACTCGAAGCCAAAGGTCGCGCTACAGTTGCTGGCGTAGAACTGCAGCGTCTTCCATGTCTGCCCAAAGTCCTGCGAGCGCTCCAGCTTCATGGCGGCGGGCCGCGGCGAGCGGAACACCACGATGAGGTGCGTGAGGTAGAACTCCGTCTCTAGGTCCAGCTGCACCGTCTCTGACTCTACACCCTCGGCCGACTGCCACCATGTGTTGGGGTGGCGGAAGGATGAGTCTGCCATGGAGTTTGCCAGGTGGGCCAAGAGGGGAAGAGCAGCGTTGCATTTGGAGCACTTGGTGCCACCACAAGCTGGGTTGGGAGAGGCATCAGGGTATGAGCAGTATAGCTCAGTGCCGTTGTTGCCACAAACAGTCTGGGTGAGGACCCTGCGGCCCAGGGCCAGGTTGCCCATGCGGGGGTTACACGCCCGACTCTCACAGCGAGGGGCCACCCCTGCACGGAACACTTCCACAGCCAAGGCTAGATAAACAGATGGATAGAAAGCAAGGGAGATATTAGATATCACATTAGTGGAGAGGTACAGCTCAGCTCGGTAGACTGTGGTGTAGTAGAATAACTGTGATTTAGGAAAACCACCCTATATACAAAACAAGAGTGTAACAGTGACCAAGCTAGAAAGGTGTGTGTGGGTGTGGGGGGGGTCAGTTTGTGTACACAGATCAAGTGATTTACCTGAATGGGATATGAAATGCCAATTGCATAACAGAGAGGCTGTGCACCTGCCTGCCTCATGGACTCTGGAGAGGGTTTTTCTTGTCTTGATCTCTGAGAGTTTGGTCAGCTCAGAGATGGATGAGCAGCATGCAGCCCCCTCGCAGATCAGTGAGAAACCCCCTCCAGTCTGACATCTTGCAATGAGCACTGCTGCCATCTCTCCTAGTTGATTTATCATCTAAACGCTGATGGGCCGGATCTGCTTTGGCAGCAAACGTCTCTAAATCGGTGGCCCTGAACAATGGGAGTTCCCACGCTGCCTTTTGTTCTCCGTCTTTAACGTCTACTCTGAATATCTAATGACTTTCTTTTGTTTTCTGCGGTAGCCTTTGGTTGGAAGCTCTCGGGATACCAAAGAAGAAGTCCGTCCCATCAAAGGTTAACAAGAAGTCAAATGAAGGTAAACTCCGACGCCCTGGTAAGACCCCTGCGCCTCTTTTCTGCACTTGTCGCTGTCGCCCACATGTTTTCTCATGTTGGCTGGGCCCCGCGTTTCTTCACTGACATTACAACATTGATAACGTACACAAGAGAGATTTACGCTTCAAACCGCAGCTTACCTGCGAGTAAGTTCAGCAATCAAACCCCAACTTACCTGCATCTGATAGCATTGCCAAAGCGATCACAAATAAAGTGACCATACTCCCTAATTCCGGTTCTCCTTATTCAATGTGCGTTTTTTGGGGGGGGCTGAAGGTGAATCCAACAGATGGACGACGCAATGCCGAGTTGAAGTTATCCCAACAGAATGTAGGTGTAATATCCCATCCACCGAGAAGTATGCAGGTTCAAATCCAACGCGGTTTCACTCAGTTTGAAAATCAAAGGCAAAATCTGAATCCGACTCCCAGGGAAAAGGATTCCATGTTTCTCACTACAGCCTGAGAAGTCCTGATGGATAAATGAGCTGTCGCTGCACAGCACCTTAAATCCCGTCTGCTCCCTACGGTGGATCTGCTTGTCTCAGCCCCGCAGACACATTTCAAGGGAATTCTGAGAGTGTGACAGCGGTCTGCAGCTCCGCCCCGCTCATGTAGTTTGGTTCTTTGACTTAAAGGAACATTCCAGTCCGAGGAAGAAACGGAGCTCGTCTCCGAGTCTCCTCTCACACGCAAGACAGTTTGACGAAAAGCCGATGTGGACTTCTCCTGACAGCGGGAGAGCCGGAGCGTTGCTTATGTGAGCGGCTTTAGTTGGAGTGGAAGAAAAGGAGGGGAGCTGAGTTTAATGACAACACTTATAGATGACATCTCTTGATTTCCCTGATCGGTCCATGCTTGTAGCATCACCAAGCCAGACCAAATCTCGCGAGTTCGGTTCACTTGGCTTGCGAGAGTGGTAAGCATCCTTTGAGAATCCATTGTGCCTGGCAGCTGGAAGCTGGACCAATCACCGAGCTAGGTGGAGCTGTTTGGGTGATGACGACAGCTAAGAGTGCGTTAAAAAACTACAAAAATGGCTGTGCCAGGTATTGGCGGCCATAGTTGTTTCACCCAGTTCCCCAAAGGGCCCGCTGGGAATTGGCATGTAAAAATGGAAGAATTCACCTACTTTTGTCTAATTATATACTCTAGCGAGACCGCTGCTAGTGTCTCCAGATAGATGAGCTGGGCGATTGCTTGAGGCAGCACTTTCACAAGGGTCATGAAATGTGAACCAACCATTTATGAACAAAGTCGAGGAGTAACCAACAGCAGTAACTCCAGGCTTGCTAGGCTACGCGTTCTGTAAGCACAGTAGCTCCTGAGGAATGTGCCATTGGTGCTACACCTGTAGCCACCTCCTGTGGCTTAGAATGTCTCAATCACAGCATTGTGAATAGACAACGCTGTGATTACAATATTCCTCAATCCTCTGTGAATAGTACACACGGGCATTGAAACTCTAATTAATAGTCATGCCAGTTTGCATGTGAAACCAATCGCTGGTTTCGGTTGTACGTGAGTATCTGTGCAGTTTATGAGGTCAGGGGAGACGTGCAGACAGTTGTGACTGAATAATTCACTTAGATGAAAGATGAAGATTTTCTCCCACTAAATGTGTCTAGATTAAATTATTCCACTTTTTATCATGTACTTGATTTACTGAACATGTACAAACATATTCAATGCAAATTAGTCGCTGATGGGAGAGGCATGGCTTATTCTCATTCCAAAAAACCTCATTACTTCAGTATATAATTAATGGTTGGATGATTTCTAGGAAATTGCACATAATGGATTTAAGTTCAAGTCTGAAAGTATGCTGATTTTGATGGAAACCAACTTTCCATGTGTTATTTATTTAATTTTGGGCTGGGGTGCCACATTAGTTTTGGAAACCAGCTCCTAGATATTCAGGGCTGCCTATGATGCCAGAAGATGTTAGCATCGATTCCACGCAGACCTCTCTCATCAAGACATTTACAGAGACAGCAATAATCACTCACAGACATAAACTACAATTGGTTGCCTTTAATTTGAGTGATTTACAACCTGCCCTGCATAGCGGGTGGGCTTCTGTCATAATGAATTTACCAAACACTGATCTGCTGACAGTGTTATAGATTATAGACTATTGCAAACCACCATCTTCTCTTACATTTCTTTTCCCAGTGAATTATGTCTTTTTTTCCTCTTTTTCTGTGTATGTGACCTGGGAGGAGCATAGAAGACTTGGGCTGAGTGCCTTTCCTGGCCCCCTGTGGTGGGTCGGGCCCATCATGCCTGGTTTGTTGCTCATCAGTGTGCACGCTCTGCTGCTGAGCTATTACAGCCCCTTCAAAGTTAACATTTTTAATATATCTTGTAATTCCGTCATAATTCTATTATCCTCTCGGTGTTGTTTGATACAGTAAGATGTGTCTGATTCTTTACAGGAAACATCCATTGCATGTCTGATCATCTTGGGACAGAGATCCCTTCTCTGTGGCTCTGCCCGGGGTTTCTTCGGATTTTTTCTACCTGTCGTATAGACATACCTGTGTCGGTCATGTTGTTTGGGTGGTGCTCTGATCCAATCACCTGCAAGGTAATCTTGGACTAAACCCATTGACAATGACCCTAACACAAACTAACGTTATATGCTAAAACTATATGATGTTTTTAAATTATAGTTTTTCTTAGCATGTGAAATCCTTTCCCCCATAAAAAGGCTATATAGCCTGTAGAACAAGCACATAAGAGGCCACATGGACTCAGCCCAAGTTAAAGGTTTTGCAAATGTTACAATGGCCAAACTTTAACAGCTTAGAGGGCTTTAGTTGGCCTACTAACAGGGAAGGTATTTCTTCCCATTAAGTGGACCTCCTTGGTTTGAGTGCAGGATACCTTCCGCAAACTGACCTTTGACCCTATTCTAGCTATGAATACTCTATCCTTTGTGGCCTTCTAAAATATGTAATATGGTGGAGCGGACTGATCGTCAAATAATAATAATAATATTTTTCCCTTATTATACCCAGGATAAATGTGTAATCCTCTACATTTAACCCATCCTATGCTATAGGAGCAGTGAGCAGCCACCATGTGGTGCTCTGGGAGCAGTGTCTCGCTCAAGGACACGTTGACATGCTTTCTGCAGGACCAGGATCAAACCTGCAACCTTCCAATGACCAGACAACCACTCTACCCACTGAGCTACGCTGCCCCCCCCAATAAATAATGGCTATTTCAGACCTAATGCCTTCATATGATGGGGACTGGGAGCTTACTTTGCCGAATCTTAGAGGCAGCACAGCTCAGGAGGTAGGGAAGCCATCTAGTCATCAGAGGATTGGTGGTTCGATTCCTGGTCCCTCCAGAAAGAATGTCAAAGTATCCTTGAGCAAGACACTGAAACCCTGACTGTTCCCCAGGTGGTGCTGAAGCGGCTCACTGCTCCTATATGATAGGATGGGTTGAATGGAGGGGGCAAATCTCATTTTATGTATGTACAAGGACCACTAGATCAAACTTCTTCTCAAAGCTTCTTAAATGCTACTTGATTTCATTGGATATCCGTGTCGACCCTCTCAACATGGGGACAAGTCATGGCATGTAACACTGACCTATTGTTACCTGGTTTCGTTGAATACACTTCAGTTAGACTTTCTGGACCTTTTGTTTTGGTCAAATGACTCAGCCCGGACCCCCCGCGGCTGCACCCATGAGTTGAAATATTCTCCTTAGTTACTGGAAACAGACTGAATGATAAACCTCAGTTGTGTCTTGTGCAGTGGAAGCTGACGGCTCAACATGGTCCAATAAGTTCCCAGACAACTGTGAACAGTGTGCCCCCCTGTGTCCGGAAGCGGTAAACCTACATCAACACCAGGAACGACAGTGTTTAACCGCTAGTGAAAATCTCTCTTTACATCTCATCCCCACATCTCAACTTAATGCTGCTGTCTAGTTCCCAGGCTAGCTGGAGTCAAACACCGGCTTCCATGTGTGTGGGTGATTTCTGTTCCCTCTAACTGGGGCATTCACACAAGGCCAGTGGTTCAGAAGTCTCGTGCTTCACACATCCTGTGGTTCACCCTCTCCGCAGGGCCGGTCAGCTTGGCTTGTCAGCTGCACCGCACAGGAGTCGGCTCTAGTGTGCAGACATCAAAGGCCCCTCCGGCACTGGACCGGAATGCTCTCATTTGAGCTGACCTCTGCGATGGAGCCGCCATTCCCTTAATGAGGGTATCAGAATTGTTTAGGCTGCAACAGGCCTACAGCACCTGAAGTGCAGCACACACCCACAGTGACTTGGATCTGACTCCGCCCCTAAAGAGACACAAACATCTGCACGTGCATCCATCCTTGCATGAACATCTGCATCTCCATAGAGACACATGCACAGGACGGCCCCCACCATACATACACATGTATGTGAACACACGCAGCTACACGCACACACACACACACACACACACACACACATACACACACACACACACACACTTCCCTCAAAGTGTCACTCCCCAAAAATTTGACATAAATTCACACACATTCTTACCAAGCCACCACAGACTTGGTGATGGACTAATTGATCATCTAATTACAAAGAGGGCGGGAGTTCAGTTGAAAGTGTGTGTGTGTGTGTGTGTGGGGGGGGCAGGTCGGATGATGTAAGGGCATCAGTATTTCAAACATGCAGGAAGGGGTCTGGTGTAATTTCAGAGGAATCTCTGACAAAGCCCAGCCCTCACTGTAGGAAGTTAGATGTTAGTTTTATTTTGATTGTCAGGTTTGAACTTGTCAAATATTTTACTTACAGCTGAACGGTTCAGGACAGAGAAAAAAAGAACAAGATCTCCAGACGCTGGGCCTCAAGAGAAAGAGCTGCCCAGACAGAGCCAGCATGACCCAGATTTGACAGTCACTTCACTTGTTTTCGACTCTTCCATCGGGTCATAGATTCAACATACAGGTCAGATTCAACCTTCTATCACAAGGTGTGTGTTCAGCTACATTCTTCTGATCATGTCACTGTATCCCATATTCACATCATTCATCCATCCCATATTCATACTGCATATACTGTTCATTTAAAATATATATTTCTTCTTTTTATATATTTTATGGCTATTTAGATGTTATGCCTCTCTGGTTTTGCTTTCCACTTTTCTGCTGTAACACCACAAATCCATGTGTTAGAGTCTGTGGGTCAGCCATAGACAGGCAGAACTGACATTTAGCTACGTTACGTCAGTGAAAAGAGGCTAGGGTGAAATACGACCCCAAGATTTATCAACAATATCAAAAATATATTTTCCTAAATGACAGTTTGGCTCCAGACCAATGCATAACACAAGGACTTGCAGAATCTTTTCCTTTGACGCTGTAGGAAATCACTCAACTGACTGTTTCAAACTGTGGATAGGCTTTGATTTTATTTGTTTGTCAATGCATTTTTATTGTGCTTTCAGACACATCCACAAAGACAGTAGACACACATACAGAAAATAATGACAATAATAATGATAATAATAGTTTTTACAAAACCACAGCAGCAACTTAAAAACAAGTGGACAGGCTTTAAAGATACAGCCCTGATCATTTCAGCCTATGTCCTAACCTGACTCTTTCTGACACATCAGGAAGGGCCTCCTCTTCAATATATATATAGATTGAATACAGAAATCCTCGAGGCTCAGTTTTAGCCACTGTCTCGTTTGCTGTGTTTATTCTTCCCACTTGACAATATCACCCAATCAAAGTGTTTCTCACTGTTGGCGTGCCAGCGACACACAGGTTTATCTGATGCAACCTTAGAAATGGAGTGACTTGAATGGCCAGGCCCCTCTCAAAGAATGCCTTCCTGGCATAGCATCCATGATCTCACTGTTGCTTTGTTCAGCATAAGCATATCTGCAATAATAGTATTCATTCTCCAGAGCAATTTTGATTGGTTTCTTCCAGAAGTGTTTTTTTCCTGCCTGCTGGAATACATCTCTGATGCTGACCCAAAGCTTTGGGGTAGTATTAAAGAAAGTTGTGCAGTTGTTTTCTGCATGTTTCACTCTTTAGTAATCTGAAAAAAATGTATTCATGATTGCATCTCCCTGCAACTAGACTAAGCAATTTTGTTTATTCTTGCATCAATAAAGCATTCCTTGTGCAAAAAGCAGCAGTTAAAATTGAAACTGGTACAGAGAGCTGAAATTGAAGATACATTTCTGATATCTCTTAACTGTGTACCTATTAGGCTTAATACTGACTTTAACATGATCATATTTGTGATCACACAAGTCTGGTGGTGTCTTGCCTCAAGCTGTATTCACGCTGTTTAAGAGCCTATTTAAAATCGTGAGTTTTAGGGCCATGGATCTGCCTGAGGACCCAGGACTAGTAAAACAGATTTTCTTTGGACTTGCTGTAAAAAATGTTTTGTTTTTTTATTGAAAACTGCTTATGAACTATTCCGTTGCAGGGCTTGAGCAGTTATGGGTTCAGGGTCCTCTTCGACACGTTTTCTTCATGGGGAGAGGATCAAACCACTAATCTCCTGCAATCTGAAATCCAAATTAGTGTGCACTGTGGGCTTCCACACACTAGATGGCAGGGTGAAAAACAATTATCTCCGGAACGGGTATACTTTAGGTCAAAGTTGAAAGTGTTGCACTTCCGGCTAGGCGGCAAAGCGTGCCTCTTGTTAGCAGCTCTTACGTTATCGTGTCGAAAAAAAGTTGTAATCGTCAAATTGAAATAATTTACGCATTACACGGTTGAAACGATATGGTGAGTACAGCTATGGATGGCCACAAAACACTAGGAATTGTATCTCAAGAAAAGTTTAACGTGAACCCATTCATACGCTAGCTGGCATGAACGATTCATTCGATTCAAGCTCGACGATATTTTAACTGTGTGATGTTTTAATATTTCTAGTTAAATTAATAGTTTTCACCATTTATGTTGTTGCAATGTTATGGCTCTGATAGTGTTTTTCAGGATGACGTTAGAAGCCGCGTTCTTGAAATTGAGGCCATACATTTGTCTCAGTCTCTCAGTTCGATCTAGATCAAATACTCTGCGCGAAAGAAATAAAACACGCTTTTACTTTATCTCCACAGAGTTTACCACTGAACCCAAAGCCATTCCTGAATGGCCTGACAGGTAAGCCAGTGATGGTGAAGCTGAAGTGGGGAATGGAGTACAAAGGCTACTTGGTGTCTGTGGATGGCTACATGAACATGCAGGTGAAAGCGGAGACTATTGCCTGACAATTTTTGTCAAACACACCGTGCTTTAGAAATGCTTTATCACTAGCCATATGGCCAGAACATATTTATCCTCTTTTTTAATTTTTTAGTTGGTTCCCACTTTGCGATTCATAACTTGCATAATTAAAGGGCATTCCCTTAACATTTGTTTTTCTCTCACCAATAGTTGGCAAACACAGAAGAGTATGTGGATGGAGCATTAGCAGGCCATCTTGGTGAAGTACTAGTCCGGTAAGAAAAGTTTGGCTATCAAGTCATCCAGTTTAGATGAACATTTTTTTTCCTGGCTCCCACCACAGATGGTTCCCCAGCTACACTGCATTCTAGACTCAAAATCAGTTTTCTCATGGTAGCCTTTTGCCAGCCTCACAGCCTAATACTCCTATTTTTACTGGAATACCCTGCTAGGTTAAACCCAGATCATATCCTGTTATCTATCAATGGGGACCTGCTGTCTTAAAAAAAATACTATGTAATAGATCACTTGCCAGCTGATGTTGATCGATTTCATAAACAATTTGCATGCGTGTGCTGGCAGGCAGAAAGCTGCAGCTCAGGAGAACAGTACAAAAGCATTAGTTATTTTTGGAAATACTTAGATCTCAATTTAATTAACATGGTCTAAATTGGGAGAAAAATATATTTATATGCTTAAACCTACACTATTGAAGTAAATTACAGCGATGTCAGACTACTATAAGAATATCAAAAGTCAAGAAAGAAAGATACAAGACACAAGCTTGACTCAAAAATGGTGAAAATCTTCCTGATCCTTATTCATTTCTGATTGATAGGGACTGATGTGAGGACATTCTAAAATTACCAAGTCTGACTTGGAGGGATGTGACGGAATACCTCATCAATAGGCCGAGTCTATTTATAAAATAATCCATGAAAGCTTACAAGTCTCTGGAAGCATATCACTAATTTTCTTTTGGCCATGTTCAGAATTGTTTTGACCATCCAATGGATGATCAATGTGAATTTGCTTTATGAAGTCTGATGTAAGTAACTTTAAAAAAGTAATCTGAAAATAGGACAAAACCCCCCCTGAAAGATGCAAAGAACATGCACTGTAGACCAAAACCCGCTGGTCTGCTTGCAAACTTAGTCAGTTTGAGCTTGTGTACAGTATAAGAGATTAAAATAAATTAATAAAAGAGAGAGATTAGTGATTAGTTTGGCATAAATTGCCCCATAAGATTTCATGAGGAATCTGACCCAAAGACAAGTGTTTTTAATCATTATACAACAATGTCTAATCTTGTCACCGGTAGTCACATTTCATTCTCAGCCATTAAAACTCGTGAAAAATTAATGAGAAACATCAGGAGAATGTATCTAGTACAGTTTGACTAAACAGCAGCGCTCAAAAGCCAGTGAAATGGCAGACTGGTTAAATCTGGTGCCACCTTATAAGATGTTTTGCCAAACAATGCATGGGCAGTTCCTTTTTAAGTGTGACTCAAGGTCTTAACTATCCCAATCATTGTTAAAGATAATCTCTGCAATGAATTACTTAATTTCTTTAAGTGAGAATGTCATAATTTACTGAAGCATCTGCCCCTTTTCCCACAGCCCAGTGTGTTGGTCTTGTGGATTTGTTCTGCGGGATTACATTTGTAATTTAAATGCCTTTTTTCATGCCAACAGGTGCAATAATGTCCTGTACATCAGAGGTGTAGAAGAAGAGGAAGAAGATGGAGAAATGAGAGAGTGATGAAATGATGGTCAGGAGGGAAGACTGTCTGATACTTTGTTTGATTGCTCTTGTATTACTTAGTTCAATTGTCTTTGTGTGTTTGTGTTTTCACCATGTGAAATAAGTGGAGACCTGGAGTTAGGTTAATTTGCAAGAATTTTTTGAAAACTTAATTCTTTTCTACTGTATGAGACCAATAATTATAGATCAAATGTAATTGTGATGGACAAAATAAAAATGCCATTTCCTAAAGCTGTTGTATTGATATATGTGCACGTGGTGATTAATTTACATGTTCTCCCTATAAAGAATGAGTGTAGTATATATTGAAGTAATTCATTATGTACAAATTCATCTTAAAATAGGGTTGAATTAATTAGTCATCAGGCCAGTGGTTTCTTTTACCTTCTAACATTGAGCTGAAATCCTGGGCTCTTACCAGGATTGCCTTTGTAAGAAAGTTCATGGCTCTGAAGTCATTGTAAACGAGGACTGGCCACAGCACAGCCAGCTTCCCATCCATTGATATGGGATCTTTTTGGAGTCGTGTTGACGTGACTTGGTCTTCCAGATTAGCTTTAGTTATAGTACCACTGAGTTGATGTACCAATAGAGAGAAGCAGCCTCATGTTATGTCAATTTGTCAAAATAACTTGTCCAACTTTTAGTGTCGATATATAAAAGGAGTGATCATAGGACAAGATGGGGTCTGATGTAACTGAAATCTGTATGTGAGAAAGGGGGTGTGGGGGGGTTGTCCTAGAAGAGGCGTATGTGTGTGACAGTAGCATACCCTCCTCTGAGTACTTTGAACCTTGCTCTAGTCAAACATTTCCACATCTTCAAACAAGTAAGGTACAAACTCTCAGGGGAGCTTGCCAGTTGGTTTGTGTCTAATGCTTGAAAATTAAAACCAAAATGCCCAATAATTACAGGCTACTGGTGAATAATGCGCAACAAGTGGTTTTGATTTGCAACAGTGGGGAAAGATACTTGACAAAGAATGGGATGCAAAACCTTTATGTCATTGAAAATGGCAGCATAGTGATTGGGAGGTAAGTTCCCTAGTTTTGTTTCACTGACATACATCCACTTTTTTTCAAGTGCAGCAAAACAATTTTCATTCCATTTACATAGATTATACCGTAAACAGGAGTTTGGAACAATATTCTTGTTCTGTTAATGAATTGTTTCTTTCTAGAGATGGACTTATCAAAGCTGTGGGACCTACAGATCTCATCACGGCTCAGTATTTGGATGCTTCATTTGATAATGTCATTGATGCAACGGGAAAGTGTGTCTTACCTGGTGAGTAGCATCATTTCAGCAGAGCTTTATTTCCTTTTGGTGGTCTTAGTGATGTAGTTATTTTATAAAAGGTATTTCACCTCAAATGTTATCGTTATAGACTCGAGATGTTTATTGTTACTCCGATTGTGCAAGTACACTCGTGTGAAGTTCTTTGGCTGAGACTCCATTACAGAAACAAGATAAATATAAAATAAAGCTATATCATAATTTGTGCATGTTTG
>OMLC01067239.1:0-11702 GCA_900302585.1 Regalecus glesne | reverse complement strand
TACATTTATAAATAAATTATGACATACAAATAGAAATTATGTACAATACTATGCAGTATGCACAACTATCACACAGTCAACACAATCACAATGGAGAAACTGGATAATGCCCTCTCACCTTTGGTGGAGGGATTCCCACTACTTTACAGGAGAATGTGACGGGCACGCCCTCCATGGCTTTGAAGTTCTTCAGTTTCTTGTCAAAAATGGGGGCAATGCACTTCCCCGTGGGGATTGCATCGTGCTCCACCTCGTCATCTGACTCTTCAACTGGTGTTCGCTCCAAACGGAATTCTATTTCACTCATCAGCCGCTGCTCAAAGTTAGAGACTCTGTACTCCTGAGAAAAGACAGACCACTACATCACAGTAATTGCCAAGAGGAACAGAATGCTTGATAAGTGATCCGTCTTTCTGCTTACATTATGTTTTTACAACTATTCCGAGAGGAAAGAAATACCATGCTGCATTTGGAAACTTAACATGACAAGAAACAAGGATGTATCAAATCAAAACTGAGCAAAACGGGCATTCCTTTAAAGCAACCATCTATGACTTGTGAGGAAAGGAAAAGATGGTGGCCTTAAATCCTTCCATGGTAATGAACATGCACTGGTATTCCTCTGCCGTTATCACTCCCGATGACACAGCTCATCCTTGGCACGTAAAATACAAGGCAGGCAGAGGGGGAAACCGAGAACAGAGAGGAAATTAAACATAGAGCAAGACCCAAGACGTTAAATACATCGCTGATGTCGAATATCATTTAATTGCTAACCCAATTAAAAGGACATATCCTTGCGAAAGGATAAACACAGCATATGCTGAGATGGAGAAGTGTTTCCTTCTTTAGGAAGTGGCACCTTACAGACAAACATAGTGGTACAAGATAATAGAGGGTGGCGAGTTTCAGTAGAGGCATGTTGATGGAATCAGCTGACGGAATACTCCAGAAGATTAGGTGGAGTTCATTAAACAGCACCATGTGAAATGAGTCATCGATTATCACGAGCAAAGCTAATTAAATGATAGTTGACCGGAGGAAGTTCTTCAGATTACTCATGCATATGATATATTAGTCAACAAAAGCTTAGATGCTTTATTAGAGGTATTAGGATTGCTAATAAGTAATGATGATAAATAAATAAGAATGTCCCAAATTACTCAATATGGGTCTGAAACATCATAACCCATACAGCCTTGAGAAAAGCGATGCTTCGGATGGAGGAAAGTCCTTGTACCTCATCATAGTTAAAGACAGTAGCAGGAATGTTTGGTCCAAGGGGTCTGCTCGCTCTTTTCCCCTCATAAATCAGCTTCTATGAGAGGATAGGGATGAATGATGAACACCAACATAGACCACACACATAAATACTGGTGGATGACCAAACAAACAAGCCGCCACACACATTATCAATTGCTGATAATGTGTGATTCCTGTGTGTGTTATTGCAGAGACCACAAACTGATGAATGGATATGATAAAACAAAAAGTTTGAAAGGACTGACGACCAATGCTCATTCCTCATTGAGTCCAAGTCCTGCAGTTCACCCTTATTAATTTTAACTCTCTTGAAAAATCGGCTAACATTCGCAGGAGGACATTTCAGAGTGAAAAGAATGTCTAATAGGTGTTATACCAAAATCTGCAAATGTTGAAAATTGTAACCATCTGCATAATCAGCCATCATGGAGCTACAGTAGAAAGGGGAAAATACTCCCAAAGAGCTTGGAAGAAAGTCTATGTCTTCCTACCATCAGGTTAAAGGTAGGTATGTGTTTGGTGTGGTGAATATCAGGTACGCGTCAGTTTGGTTAAGTTTAGGTATTGGTCAGTGTGGTTAACTATGGGGTTCGGTGGGGTTAAGTTTAGGTAGGGGTTAGTGTGGTTAGATTTAAGTATTGTTTGGTCTGGTTAAGTATAACTATGGGTTGTGAGGTTAGGTAAAGGTTTGGTGTGGTTATGGTATAGGTCAGGGCAGGTAAGTTTAGGTATAGCTCGGTGTGAGTAAGTTTATGTGTGAGTTTAGAGGGGTTGTGTTTAGGTATGGGTTGGTGTGGTTAGGTATGAATGTGGTTTGGTTCATAATTGGCTAAGCCTCACATGAGGATAAGCGTGAGGTTGGATAAAAGATTCTATGTTCGCTAGTGTACCCTTCTGGGTCGTCCGGGCCCTCATGGTGAAGTGAAGGGAAAATACTCTCACTTCTTTCTCTGCACTCAAGCACTCAAGCACTGTGCTTTCCACGTGAGTACACACAATGTGTGAAATAGCGAGGGCTAGTTGTCACGTGACTTGGACGAGACACGTGCCACGGCTTCCTCCTTCCTGTTGACGTTCTAGAGGGGCATCAAAACAACAGATCCAGCCATAAATTTGGCACGGTTAAGTTTAGGTTGGTTGATGCAGTTAAGGTTAGGTATTTGTTGGTGAGGTTGAGTTTAGTGGGTCAGTGGGGTCAAGCAGAGGTATGGGTTGGTGGAGTTAAGTATGGGTATGCGTTGGTGGGGTCAAGTATAGGTATGGGTTGGTATGGTTAGGTAGGGCTTAGGTGTAAATAAGCATATTTATTGGTCCAGTATAATTAGCTTTGAACCAGAGACTACACTCTCACCATGGCCACATGATCATGCACACCACCAACTGCCCTGTCCTGAATCTCACCATATTCATCTGGTCACCCTCATCGGTGTAGCTAAGTTTAGGCATGGGTTTGGTGGAGTTCTGTTTAGGTATGGGTTTAGTGTAGTTAAATTTAGGTATGGGTTTGTTGTGGTTAAAAATCAGGGTAACAATCTGGAAGGATGGTCATCCATTAGCAACATCATTGTGATGTCCCCCAGCCAAGCGTCTCTGTGCATCCAGGACAACCATGGTCGCAAATACTGACAGTTGCAGATTTTGACACAACATCGGAGTCAAATGAGAATGTAGCAAAGTTACACGTTACTGCTTAGAACTCCATCTGTCTGCCTCATGAAAAACTAGACTGGAACATCAGAACTTGAGATCAGCCATTGATTTGAATACCCAGCTACAACTGAATCATTAATTTATTAGTTTCATACTCAGACATTAGTCTAAAATCTACTGAGCCAGAGAAAAAGAGATTTCGAACAGTCTCAGAGTTGGAGGCAATCTCCTACCTGTTGGTGTTCAAATCTGGTTGCATCATCATTAAAACGAAGCTTCTTCTCGATGTCATGGATGAGAGTTTCTTTGATGTCACGGATGTCTTCACTTGACGATAAACGGCTCCTGGGTAATTTCTTCAGTATGCTCTGAGATGGTCTGAACAAATAGCCCCAAAACAGATAGAAAGAAAATAATTTGAGAGATTACCAAGATCAGGGTTGGGCTGGAATGGCATATAGGTAACGGTGTTACATATCTAGAACACAGAAATTATGTTTATGTTTTTTATAATCTATTCACAGCTGGCATTACATTTAGAAATACTAGAATCTAGGTCACGGTTAATCTGTAAAATTTGAGCAGAATACTTTTAAAATGTGTTTTCCCCTTTTTTTCTTTCCTAATTGTGCCACTGTAGTGTGGTTTTGGGCTCATTGGTTATGTCAAGGCTCAAGTCTTACTTGTAAATACAAGTAAGACTTCCCAACCAGAAGGTGCCCGTCAAATTTGAAGGATTTGTGCAAGGTGAGGTCTACTGAAAAGTCTCCTATGGTTAAATTTACTTGTGCTGGCACCACTCCTGCTCTGAATTGGTAACCATACATTGTTTTTGAAAGAATGATAAACTGTTTTCATACCAGCACCACTAAAACATAAACCATTGTTTGACATAAATATCATTAGATATATGTGCTGTACAACTATTTCCCATATGCCTCTGGAAGATGTGTTCTGAATTTAATCTGAATAAATTGCTCTTTGAGTATTGTGACTGAATATGTTACTTATTAATATAGGACAGTGTATTCAGTATTCAGACAGAAGACACTTTTTCGAAGTATTCTGCCCAACCCTGACTGTGGTTAACTATAAGGGAGGGACTTACGCCGGTGGAGCACCCTTGGGAAGACCCATGGCATTGGTTTGTGGTACCATCGGTAATGACGGTAGGACAGAGCTGAGGAAAGCCACTGGATTCTGTATGGGGCTTGGAGTGGAGCTGCTGGAGGTGGGAGAGGAAGCCTGAGGAGGTGACTGGGCACGCACGGCAAACACGGAGTTATGGTATGGAGCTGATGATGGGGTGGGGGACATCACAGGGGCAGGTGGGCTGGTGGGAGACTTCAGCACCCGAGCGGGTAAGACCCTGGGTTGCAGGGAAAATGGGGGTATCGTTGGGGAGCTGGCTGCGGAGGAGTTGAGCTCCGCGACCAGCTCTTGGAGCATAGGTACTGGGGACTCTGTCGGGGAAGGACTCCTGACTGGTGAGAAGGTCTGGGCATCGATGAACTCCTTGGGCCTGGCATAGTTAAAACTCTGGGACGAAGGGGTCAGGTTTATCAGGGAGGCATGGGTGGTTCTCAGCAAGGCAGTGGGGGATGTAATCTCCTGTGCAGCAGGAGGTTTATTTAGAGAAGTTGTGGACTGTGTACTGAGCTGAGGTGCCACCGGAAAACTAAACTGGGTTGAATGTAGAGCTCTAGAAAGGGCCACAGGGGAGAGGTTGAGGTGGGATGCGTGAATGGTGTTCATCTGGTTCACTGGAGGTGTGCTAAACGGAGACATGGCCGCTGTGGTCAAATGTGGCGTGGGCAAAGGGGTGGTCACCAGCAAAGGTGTCATCAGCTGGGGAGTAGATGGAAGAGTGCTCAAAGAGGAGGCAGGGGCAGTGTTTAGGTGAGTTACGGAGGATGAAATTAGGGGTGCTGCAGGAGGAGAGCACAGTGAATATGTAAGTGGAGCAGTGGTCAGTGTGGGCACGGGTTGGGGAGGCTGCTGTGGAATTGTTTTGTTAGGGTAGAGCTGGAAAGGTTGTGGTGGGGGTTCATGTGGCAGTCTGGGTGACCAGACCTCCGCCTTTGGGGGAGTTTGGATCTCTGTCTGAGGTTGAGGTTGGATCCCAGTCTTGGTCTGAGTTTGAGGCTGGTTCGGTGGTTCACTTTCCTGTTGCTGCTCCATGAGGACCTGATTGTGGAGGAGCTGGAGTTGGGCTGGGTCCCTGATATATGATGAGAATTAAAGGAAGGAAAATAAACAAGCAGGCATTCATTATTGCCATTAACTGCATTTAACATTATTGGTGACATATCTACAAATTTGCCTAATCTCTCCTCCAGTAGCTACATGCTATGATTTATTTCCGAGTGTCCACAGAGGCCATAATTGAATAAGCTTGAGTCCCAGTGAAGCATAATCTACCCTTTTATGGGCTAACAAATCCGACGGCAACTACAGACTGTTAAATCTCAGCATACTTTTCACCAATAGTTTTGACATTTCTTTATATTGATCAACTGTTTCCTGTAAATAAAATTATGCCAAAATGTTGAGGATAACTCATCATTTCTGCCTTTGTAAATGCTAAATGTAAACGTGTTGTGTAGACAATGTTTCAGTAAGGTAACAAATGTTGTATTGAGTCACATTCATCACATATACACAGCAATCAATATTAAAAGCAAAACAAGTTCACTTACAAATAGAAAACACCATCCTTTGTTTTGGAAAGCTGAAAAGTCCACATGGTTTAGTCCACATGCATCCAGAAGTGAAATGCGACAGTGATTACAGCAGCGAGGGGGAGATTAGGGAGAGGGAATCCCCACCCACTTTGCTGTAGCCCATGATATTCAAACTGATGCAGTGTAAATAGTAAAAAAATGGATAACTTGTGTGCAGAAAGACACAGTCTTGTCTCATGATACTAAGGTTTTTTTTTGTTTTTTTTTGTTTTACAGACCATTCAATACATTCGTTCTGTGTTAGTTTAAGACTGAAATGAGATGATAGCTGCAAAAATACTGAGTCTCTATGTAGAGTAATGACAAAGATTTGATTTGTACTAAGTTTCACTGTACTCACAGTTTAGGCTTGGCCAGCACTGGTGGTGGTTCTTTATTAGCAGATGCCTCAGTTCTGTCTTCATCTAACTGACTGGATGTGTCACTCTGTTCATCCTCCTCATCCTCAGGCAGTTTGAAGTGCACACGGAGGCCTGCCCTAGAGCTGGAACGAGGGTCTTTGTGGTTTGCCCAAACACCTGTCTTTAGGCAGGAGTTCGCAGGTGGATCAGGGAGGGGCATTACAGTATGAGTCACATTCTGCTGATTTGGGGTTTCATTAACTTTGGTGTTCCCGGGAATAGTAAACTCGGGCAATGTTGGCAATGATCTGGACACTCCCGGCTCTCTCTGAGGCTCTGATACAGACAGACCAGAGATGGGTTTTAAATATGAGGGCAGCTCTCCACCACTAGGCAATTCTGGGCGTGCTCCATTGGATCCGGTACAGTCCTGGTGGTGCATGGTCAGGTAAAGTGGGTTCAGGTGTGGCGTGCTGGTGCTATGGGAACCTACAAGTGGATTGTTGCTTAGACTTAAGGGATCTACATTAGGTAGGGCGGTGCTGATCAGGTCCGGACGCAGCATACTTGAGCAGTGGGGATCCAAACGTAGAGTGCTTGTACTGAGAGGGTCTAGCTGTAAGGTGTTAGAGCCAAATGGGTCTAAACGAATAGCGCTGTAGCAGGGCTTGGTGCTGTTGGTCACAGTGACCTCTGGCTGAGGCTTCACAGTGGAAGTAGACAGATATGATGGGGAAGAATCTTGGCTGGATTCCTCCTTTAAGTTGCTTTGTGTCTTTCCAAGGTTGTTGCTGTTGCCTGATGACAGTCAGAAAGATGGACAGGAAATATTAAAGTAAGATACTGTCATTTTGAATGTAATACTTGTTATATGTCCTTGTAACCATTGACAGAAATATTACCTTTGACTTTCAGGGTAGCAATACTGGACACGGTCCCATACTTGTTGTTTGCTGTACAAGTGAACAGTCCTGAATCTTCAGGGAAGACTTCAGCAATGACCAAAGTGCATATTTCCTCTGAAATGAATGAATGAAAATGTGACAGTTGATTTGGGAATATGTCATTAGTATACTAGTATCAGTCACCTTATGAGGTCTACCCAGCAAATCTCACAATTTGCTTCTCTTATACTAAATCCTGGATGTCCCAAATTTTTCTCAAGTTTAATGATGGTATGTCTGAGATCATTCTGTTTGGTCCCCCAAAGTCCATCAGCCCTTTCGATACTAATCTTGGCGGTCTATCGAGTTGTTAAGCTAGTCTCTAAAAATCTTGGGGTAATGTTCATCGTCAACCTCAGTTTAGATAATCAAATCTTACATGTTCAGTCATGTTTTCTCCAGCTCAGGTTTATCTCTAAAATTATATCATTTGTATCAATTACAGATCTACAAAAAGTTGTATATGCTTTTATCTATTCTTGACTGGACTGCTTTAATGCATTTAACTTTGGTATTTGAAAGGGCTCCCTCCATCATCTATAGTTGGTACAAAATGCTGTTGAGCAACTCAATACTGGGACAAAATGCTATGATAATATCACTCCTGTGGTTGCCTCCCTACACTGGCCCCCTGTTGTATTTCAAATTGATTTGAACATGTTATTGCTCAGTTATAAGGACTGAAACAGTTTTTATTCTATATATTTCTATGATTTATTGACCTGGTATGAGCCCCCTTGACCATTAATATCCACAGATAGAGCCCTGCTGGTTATTCTGAGGTTATAGATTGTCACAAAGGGTGACAGGACTTCTGCTGTTAGAGCCCCCACACTATGGAACGCTCTGCCCACTGACCTCAGACAAGCCAAGTCTCTGGCTTCTTTTAAATCTCTTCCTAAGACTTTTTCTTCCTGTGACAGGTTGTGCAACTGCTTGATATTTGTTTTTATTTATCTTTAAAAAAAATATTTACTCTCACTTATTTGGTGTTATTCTTATATTTGCCTTTGTGTGGTTTGATTTCCTTGTAAGTGCTATATAAATTAAAGTTATTATTTTGTTACTATTAATAATATTACTTAAGGTAGAGGAGGGCACTTGTTATTCAGCTCAAAGGCTGAAGGCTGCAGCAGTGAATTTGCTGCCAACTATTGAGGCATCTATTTGATGGTAAGACAGTTTCAAATTATCTGTGGCCATGGTAGTTAAACCTCATTTGAAAGACAACCTTATATGGTTCACAGTCAAGGAAAGGCAGCCTTGGCTGTGTCCAGTGGAAGAGTAAAAGCCTCAGTCAGGGACTATAAACATTTCAGGATTGTAATATGTACACAGTGGAGATTCTTATACTGCGTCAGAGCTGCTTTGGGAGAGTCAACAGTTTAGTTTTGATAGATGTAAGAAGTAATCCACTACATACCCAATTCAGCAGGAGATCTAGGCTCTGGAATTAAAAAAAAGAACTTAATAATAATTACTCTTGACACAACAAAGCATGATAAATTTAGTTGGTACACTGATAAAAGATCACACGGTTTTAAATGAGTTAACTAAACCTTTGATAGAACAGAGATAGAGTCTACCAATACCAATGTAGAATTATTTTTTCACTTCTGAAATAAACTCAGATCCACACAGCATAGCCTACTCTTATCCCTCATGTTACTCTTAACATTCAACCAAAACCATTAATCATTTCAACTATTTTCTCTTCTCACTGTGTTGATAATGTCCTATTGTGCTTTCCATGTATACCTAATTCATTCTACTAAATAGGGAATATTTCTTCCACCAGTGGAACTTTTTTTATTCTGAGTACAGGATGCCTTATGCGAATGAGCTATTGACCAAGTCATACATAAAACATATGGTAATGACTATGAGCTTACAATATTCCTTCAGAAACTGTTTTCTGGTTTCATTGAAAGGACTTCAGTTAAACACTTTGGACCTTTTGGATTTTGGGGAAGGATTAACAGACCAACCAACTTGCCCTGACCACACCTATATAGTTTCATTTCTGTTGTGACATGTCAGTTAACTCCATGTCCATTCTGATACATAAAAAACAGTTCAGCCTACTTTTCTGTAGGATCCTGAAGTCTGGAGAGTCCTCTATAATAGTTCCTTCCCTGTACCAATCCACTCTAGGGGAGGGCACTCCCTTCACACGACACTCTAGCACCACCAGCTGGCTTTCGAATGCTAGGACGTCTTGCAGGCTCTGATCGGTAAAAAAAGGGGGTGCAGATTGAATCAGTAAATCATTTCATGCATCAACAGATGTTTAATTTTTAACAAATTTAGCATCTATATACAGTAAATGGTTTACCTTTGTGAATACTGGGGCAGCCATTAAAGGTCGCCCATTAAATCCATGGAGATTGCTTTGGTTGGCGTTTTGAGTCTGGAGAAATCAAAAATATAATATTACGATTCAAATTCTAGTTAAATAAAATAAATGTAAATTTTAACTGATTTTATCAGCTATTCTACCTCTGGTGTGGCTATTTGTGTTTGAGACGGGACAGGCGTAGGTGCAGTGGAGACCACAGGGTTGAATGGCACTGCTGTTGCTGTCTGAATGGATGTGATTGGGACAGGTGTTGACACCTCCTGGGCTTCTGTAAGCTCTGGTGATGGAATGGGAGACACTTTATGAGGTAACTCTGCTGGCTCTTCCTGGGTACGATTCAGTGGAAGAGAAATGTCCTGTGTCTTTGAGAGAGCTGGGACTGGAAGCAAGGGTGTTGATATTTGGGCAGGTGGAAAGGGCACTGGGGCGTCTTGGTTAGCTGGTTGAGGAGAAAACTCTTTTGTTGTTTCTTCAGTAGTTTCTATTGCAGAGGGTGGAGTGGTATCGTCCACTAATAATGATGACAATGTATCCACCGAGCTAACCACTGGACATAAATATGAGTCTGGATTTGTTGGACTCCTGTGCAACCTTTGAAAATCAAAGAGGGATAAAGAGGTAATTTGAAAACCATCTAACGAGGCTATAAAATCTATTTTTGATATGTTGACGACACCTGCATGGCAAGAACTCACTGGGGTATATGGTCAAAGTGTGGTTCCCCCTCAGAGTCTGTGGAGGAGGCACCTATAAGACAAAGCAGCTGGGTTTATAAAGTCCAACAACAAAATGAGCCACACAGACCTGTCAAAAATACTTCAAAGTACAAAGAGTAATAGTCACCTTCAATGTAAATCTCTGCAGATGTTGAGTCTGTACCATAGAAGTTGGACGCAAAGCAGGAGTAACGACCTGTGTCTTCCTCAAATGCCTCTGTGATGATGAGAGAGTGAAGCTCACCGTTGGTGTTAATCTGAATGTCAGGGCTGTCTTCCAACTCTTTGCCCTCACAAAACCACCTGCAATGAACCACAACATTACCAATTGTTCAATGTAGGTACTGGTTATTCATTTATTCATCCATTACTTGAGTAACTTTTATGGCAGAATCTTGAAGGCCGTCTTTTTGTTGAACGTATTTATACCAACAGTGAAACCCTTTGGTGTTTTCCCACTCCATAACCAGAATATCTTTTTTTAAATGAGACATTCATCAGTGCTGTTGTGTCAGCACTTCTATCACCACAGAGTAAAAGACCACGGCTTAACCTGGTTTCAACATTAATATTGTAGTATGTCTAGTCTTAGATGGATCTTCCCAAATTCATATTTATACAATGAGTTGCTGATAGTCACGGTTTGTTGTGTTCAAAGAAGTACTTGTTATAGGAACTATTTTATGTGTAGTAATGCGGCCCTATTTTACTATGGCACAGCGCATTGATACCATTCAAGTAATGTATTGAGTGAACCTGTCCACGACTCGAAGTTGCCAGTAAATGGTTTCTGAGCTATACACTCCTGCATGGTTTGTTCTAGTTTGTTAATTGAACAAATTGGTGACGAGGCTGGATTGAATCCATATATGCCGTGCATGTAGCACGAAGAGAGAAAGTTGTCGACATTTTTTTTAACCGTATGTTTTGACTGCCTCTCCGAGGAACCATCACCTTATCGTGGTGGAGAGGTTTGAGTGTCTCTATGATCCCGAGAGCTATGTTGTCTGGAGCCTTGTGCTCCGGTTAGGGTCTCCCATGGCAAATTGGTCTCTGGTGAGGGACCAAACTAAGAATGGTTCAAGAAAACCCCATGAAATATCTAAAAAGAAGTGACGTTACCCTGCCCGGAGGAAGCCCGGGGCCCTCGTCTGGAGCCAGGCCCAGAAGGAGGGCCCGTCAGCGAGCGCCTGGTGGCCGAGTTTACCACGGAGCCCGGCCGGGCTCAGCCCGAAAAAGCAACGTGGACACTTCTCCATCCTGTAGACCCACCACCTACAGGAAGAACCAGTGGGGTCGGGTGCACTGCCAGACAGGTAGCAGTGAAGGCAAAGGGTCTCAGCGGACCAGAACCAAGCAACAGAAGCTAGCATTAGGGACGTGGAATGTCACCTCCTTGGGGGGTAAGGAGCCAGAGCTTGTGCGGGAGGTGGAATGGTACCAACTAGATCTGGTGGGGCTCACCTCTACTCACAGCATCGGATTTGGAACCAAGGTCTTAGATAGGAGTTGGACTTTATATTATTCAGGAGTTGCCCAAGGTGAGAGACGCCGGGCAGGTGTAGGGATTCTCACAAGTCCCTGGCTGAGGGCCACTGTATTGGAATTTAACCCTGTAGATGAAAGAGTCATGTCCCTACGCTTTAGGATTATGGGAGGAAAAACTCTGACTGTTGTCTGTGCCT
>OMLC01067235.1:0-12918 GCA_900302585.1 Regalecus glesne | reverse complement strand
CATTTCAAACAACCTGCGACTTCCTTTTGAAAGGCCAAAGGTGAGCCTCTAACACAGTGAAAACAGCAGAGTAACAACAATGGCTGCTGGTGGGGCCTCCGGTGGCGTCGGGGGTTAAGACACCTATGTTCAGTACATCTCTGCTTCATACAGTTGGGTGTTTAAATCCCAGCTGTACCGTTTCCAGCCACAGCCAGAGGTCCATAGTTAGTGGGTCATAATTGGCTAAGCCTCACATGGGTATAAGGGTCAGGTTGGATAAAGTATTCTGGGTTCACTAGTGTCCCCCTCTGGGTCGTCCAGGCCTCTTGGTTAAGTGAAGGGAAAGTACTCTGCTTCATTCTCCTCTGACGGCCAAGCACTGTGCTTTCCCCACCAGACCATGATGTGTGGACTAGTGAGGGCTAGTGGTCATGTGACTTGGAGGAGACACATGCTACCACTTCCTCCTTCCTGTTGATGTTCTAGAGGGGATCAAAGAGACTGACCCAGCAGTAGGTAGCTCAGATGATTCAGGTGGGGGAAAATGGGGGACAATTTATTTTTCTAAGCAAAAAAGTGTCACTTTAAAAGTCATCTGAGTGTCCATGAAATTTGAATTTTAGCTATGATTAGCTGAACAAACTTTACCCATTTTATTACTCCACAAAACCAGGTCCATGTTCACGGTCATTGTGCAGTTCCTACTCTAATAGATGATGCATTGTAGATATCACAAATCATCCAGCCCATGATAATAAAACAGCACTTGATTCCTGCACATTCTACAGAATCATGACATTACTGCACACGTATGCATTAGGGCGACTTCATACCAGGTCTTTTTTTGCACCAATTGTAAATTGAATCATTCTAAGCCCAGGGATGAGGCACATACAACCAATGAGTGGAGCAGATGATTCAGTGGTATGAAATGGATTTAAGACTCAAACTCTCATCTTCCTGCTGTTTTCAGATCAGACCATGGTGGACTGGATTATTTCTACAGTGGCCTTTAGTTTGTCAGGTCCAGTGTGGAGAAACGTATCGTCAAACTTAAAAGGGACTGATTTTGATTCATGGTAGAGGGTCCTCACATTTATCTGATCATCTTTTCCGTCTGTATTATGGGACATTACGACTCAGGGGGTAGAGCGGGTTGTCTAGTAATTGGAAGATCGCTGGTTCAATCCCCGGCCCCTTTCAGAAAGGGTGTTGATGTGTCATTGAGCAGGACACTGAACCCCTAACTGATCCCTGGATGCTGCAGTTCACCACATCACCCGGGTGGCCACACTTCTGAAAGTGAGGCAAGACGCGAGTCAGGAATGGTGGCTTAGCTTGAATTGTCCCTACCGAGATTGAAGGTGAAGAATAGGAATGGCAGCCATGTTATAACTGCATGTGAGTAAATCATTAGATGGCTGCTGTACAGTGAAGCAAAAATATATCTCATTACAGCATTTACCCCCCCCCCATGCTTTTTCAAATACACAAGGGCTATTAAAGTAGCCATTTTAGTAGCTTTTGTAATACTGCAATTTCCCCAGTAAGCACCATTGTAATACCTCTTTAACTGTAGGAGGCCATTCTCTTTTACTCTGTGTACACAACATCCGCTGCATCTGTCTCGGGAGACGGATCCCTCCTCTGGTGCTCTCCCTGAGGTTTCTTTCTATTTGTCCTCCCCTTTATAGTGTTTTCTTTTTTTTTGGAGGGGGCGGCGTTCCTTATCCGATATGAGGGTCTGAGGACAGGATTTTGTGTTTGTGTAAAGCCCACTGAGGCAAATTTGGAATTTGTCATATTGGGCTTTACAAATAAAATGGACTTCTCTTGAGGAAAAAAAAAAGGCTAAAAAGCTCTCACATTTTAGGATACCCTCCATTCCCAATGCTTCAAAGTTGCTATTTGGAGTAGAGTTATTTTTTAAATGTGTATTTGTGGCACTAGGGATCTTCAGGCGGGCTAATGGTGAGAAACATTCAGCTGAAGCACTCTGGGAAGTACGTGTGTATGGTCCACACGGCAGTCGACAGCGTTTCAGTGGCAGCGGATCTCATAGTGAGAGGTACGCGTTCCCTCACAGCACTCTCAATCCAGTACCCCTTCGCCACAGACGAGGGAAGCCCTTTTCCATTTGCTGTTTGTATTTATTTTCTTGGTATGTTACCAAAGATTATGAATCATGCCTCTCAACTGCTGACAGTTGAAAAGTAAGTTTTTAAGGATTTAGGAAAACAGCTTTACTTTATTCTAAGACTGACAACCATGTGCTTTTGAAGTTGAGGGTTATTTTTGAAGACGTTTCATCCTTTACTCATGGTGTTGCAAGTATATCACCTCGAGACTCTCAGGGAGGATCCGAGGTATCAGAAACCAACAAATATATGAATAAGAAGCGCATGATTAAAACGAGTCTTCCATCAACCCACAACCGGTCACGACGGCTCACATGTCTGTCTGAAACAAATCCTTTAAGCGCGTTTCATACGCGTATATGAAATTTGGGCCCTCCCTCTGGTTACTCAGCCGTCTCTGGAATATCGTGGTTTATTTGATAGCCTTTTCTTTACTTTATCTACTTTTGCTGCCATAATCAGTGATCAGTGTATATGTGAGAACCGTATAGGAACTTTCCATCATCTGAGCCATTTTGAAACAACTGGTCTAGCAACAAACGTGTTTTGTGTCTTCGCAACTTTGACTGATGGTTTTCATTTTTGGCTTCCCCGGTGTGATAAAGCTGATGAAGGTGCCTGTCCTTGTGTTGTCTGGGTTGCTGTGTTTGGCAGGGCCTCCCGATGCCCCAGAAGGCCTGGTTGTGAGTGAGATTACTGACGGCACTGTCAAACTATCCTGGAGGCCCGGGCCTGATAACCACAGCCCTGTCACCATGTACACAGTTCAGGCCAGGACCCCGTTCTCAATAGGCTGGCAGACTGTCGAAACAGGTAGTGCACCAACACCATCATCAAACCTTTACTGCAGATTATTTATTGCCATGTGGGGGCTAATCGTGACATCTAAAACTGACCCCCCCCTGTTTCAGTGATTATATATGATCGCTGAAATCTGAGCTATAAAGTGATCACAAAAATCGTAATGATTTTTAAAAAATCATTATTATTGAGGACAACATTTCATCACTCGGATGACATCCTCAGTCTTGCCTGACTGCAGGGATCCCCACACTTATCAACAATACTGTTGCATAGCAACCAAAACCATCAATGGCTTCACATGCAAACTGGCCATTGACTTGAGTTTCAATGGTAGTGTGCACAACTCTCCAGGGATTGGGACATATAGTCGCAATCACAGCATTATAACATGGTGACGGAGGTACTCTTAGCCCCGCCCTTCATTTCAAGCACGGCCATCCTGTCTTCAGTCTTCACATAGATGGCCTCTTAGAGTCCCTGTTCAAACCGGTGGTCTTCCTTATCGACCGAACTTAGTCAACATTTTGTGATTTTTCCCACCTAGACTGATGGTCATACATGAAGACTTTTACAAAGAAAATCAAAGTAACCCATCGGCTGCTATTACATCTCATTATCACTGTCTACAGTTTCAGTTTGGTGGATTTCAAAGCATCCGCCTTTTTCTTTCATCATCCGGGCATATTACTTATGCCATACTTACTTAATGGCTTTCAGAGCCTGTCGTATTCTTTCTTCTTCTTTCTAGGTATAATATTAATGCCTATGGCCCCTTCAACAAGATTAGAGCAGATTAAATAAAGATTTTTTCAGATAACAAAAGATATTGAACATAACCCTTCTCCAAAATATCGGCTACTTGATTTGCAGCCTGATACACACACTGAACCATTCAGTCAAACTCGCATGAATCATACTAATAACTTCCTTAGTCTTCCATGAAATTGTACCTTTTGCATCTTCTGTTAAATGTTTTTACCTTTGATAAGAAGTATAACTATTGTTTCTAGGAAATACATTCAATGAAATATTTATCGTTAACTGTTGACCTTCTAGCTCTCTTATGCCTGACCTCTGGTTAGTTAAAGATAACATTTTATTTGGCGACGGCAACATCTAGTCATTTATCTGTATTACAAGAATGAGACATTTCCCTTTGACAGCTTTTTAGTGCTGTTCCGTGAGTAATGCAGTGTGGCTATATATAGGTACAACCAGACTAAGTACACGGCTTAATTACAGACGCCTCAGCATGATAGTGGAATAGAAAACAAACCAGAGATGAAATACATGTCCATTCATGTCTGAAGGGTTAGTTGGGCAGCATAGCTCAGTGGGTAGAGTGGTCGTCCGGCGATCAGAAGGTTGCAGGTTCGATCCCCCAGCATTTCGAGGTGTCCTTGAGCAAGACACCCAACCCCTAACTGCTCCCCGAGCGCCATGTTGTGGGAGCTCACTGCTCCTACAGGGCAACAGACGTACCCTCAAGTCCCCCCTCAGTTCAAGACTGGTCATTCCCTCTTCACATCGATGGCCTCTTTCACACCCGTGTACATCCTCATCGTTGAGGCTGGCCGCTGGCCTGTAGATGAGCCTAGACTGTGTGTGGAGTCCTGGCCGGAGGGGTCAGCTGTTCTGGGTTGTGCCATCCTCTTGGTCAGTGTATGTTCGGTTTCCCCGATATGCAAGTCATGGCAATCCTCCCGGCGCCTGAGGAGCATGATCTATATTTCTGTTTTTGCCGGAGGACCGGATCCTTGGGGTGGACCAATCCTCTGTGTTTAGTACACATCGAAAGTCATGTTCAGGCCAATTTGGATATGAAACCGATCATGGGTTTTGGTTGCGATGCCGGTGTGTTGTTGATGAGGGGCGAGATGCCAGCAGTCAGATGAGTGGTGAAACATTTCTCCTTCTAGACGTTGAGTCCAGATGAACGGATTCAACTTTTTGTGAAATTCAGAGCTAGATAACCCCTTATGTGAGTTACTAGATAGATTAGTTCAATTTAGACTCAACTTTATTGTCACAGTACAGGGCACACGTACAAAGACAATGAAATGCAACTTGGCATCTAACCACAAAGGGTAAAATAATACAGTAAAGTGTAAAGGTATAATAAATATGAGTCTACAGAGGTAATAGTGAATGTTAGTAATGAATAATATATATTTTTTAATACAATACATTTCCCAAATCAGTCCCACAAGGGGAAATGTGGATTTCTCTACATTTTAACCCATCCTATTGTATAGGAGCAGTGAGCTGCCACCATATGGTACTCGGGGAGCAGTTAGGGGTTCAGTGTCTTGCTCAAGGACACCTCGACATGCTTTCTGCAGGACCGGGAATCAAACCTGTGACCTTTCGATTACCAGACGACCGCTCTACCCTCTGAGTTATGCCCCCCCCAAATACTAGCATGTACACAGTATTGCCGTCTACACAGTAGTGGGATTGTGTATAAGAACAAGGTACTGCTATCAGAGTGGGAATGACTGAAGACCTACAGAGAGAAAATTAAACAGGGAGTTATGCAGTGTATGCACGTTTCAGTGTGTGTGCTTCTGTTCCTGATGAACCGATATAGAATAAAGAACAAGTAGATCATTGATAAAAACGCATCTCAATCCTGAATTCTCTCATCCTAGTGCCGGACTCTGTACCTGGAGAGAGGCTGCATGCAACGGTGAAAGAGTTGAATCCCTGGGTCGATTATGAATTCAGGGTGGTGGCGACCAACGGTGTGGGTGTAGGAGAACCCAGCATGCCATCGAAACAGATTCGCACAAAAGCAACAGGTACCTTCTCAATTTGATGTTCTACCTTCATGACAAATTAATCACCCCCACAGTAGAGATGTAATTAAGATGTCTGATTACTATTTCCCCCACCACCCCACCACCCTCTCATTGCTGCCGATCATGCCGGCTCATTGGCTATTGTATTTCTTTTCGGCAACCGACCTGAGGACTAATTAAACACACTGTGCATTATAATCTGATTGACACATGGACGGACGTTAATAAACTGAATAAACAGGATGGAGGAGGCAGTATTCTGCATTCAATTTTGGCCACTGGGTCTGGAAAGCCATATTTGGACTCTGTTTTTCCTTGTCAAATGAAAACCATGAGAGTCGCTGATATTCTGTTTTCCAGTGTTCCAATATTTATTCATATTCAAATTCATATTTATTCTATTATTTATTCATTTACGGGGGCCGCGGTGGCTCAGAGGTAGAAAACGTACTTTGGGAACTAACGAGCCTGAGGCTGAGGGTTCTGACCCACTTTTGGGGCCTCAGGAAGGGCATCCGGCCTTAATCCCCCAAACCTGCCCTGGGATGAGCCGGAGACCTGTCGAGGGTCTTTATATGCCTTCTGACCAATGAGTGCTGGGATAGACACCAGCAGATTCTCAGCCTGACTTGGGATAAGGCTCCTTGAATCAGCAATCCAGATGTTTCTGATGTGATTCCTTAATAAATGCATCACAGATATGAAATATGTGATATCTGCACGTGCCATGAGGTCAATGACATGCCGGTGTCTGATCTGTGCTTTATGACCCACATAGTTTTATCCTGCCGGTTGAATCATGAGGTGTTAGGTCCATTGCTGCACCACACACATGAAGACGACACACCACATCTGTATGCATATGAATAGCGGTGCACAGGGGTGGTCATGCCGGTATCAAATTGTATGCGATTCCTCTGTGTGTGAATCCCGAGGCTTTACAAACTGGCTAGGATGCCACCATCCAAAACTGTGAGCTGCGGGTGCATGAACTGAATCCCCTTGTGCCTACTGCAGGAATTAAAGCCAAACCAAAGTGAAGAATGCTTTTCCTCTCTCCCATATCCAGAACCTGAAGTCTCGCCTCTTAACGTGAGCGGCGGGGGAGGAAATCGAGGAGAGGTAGTTATCGTATGGGAGGTAAGAGTCGCACCGAGGTGAATATGGAAGGGCCGTCTTCATGATGGCTCATTCTTCCAAACGCTCGACAATCAGTGCATTTGAGCAGGATGCTTCATTCGGCCTGTGATTTGGCATTAGAAATGGAATAATGCTAAATTGATCCATTCGAATCAATATTGTATCAGTCTTAAAACAAACATCCTTGTGCATATTGCATGATTATCTCACTTCCATTCACTGCACTACTTTAATCTCCCCCCTTCCCGGGGAATTCCTCTTGCAGCGAGAAGCAAACAGTGCAACAGATAATAATAATAACACCACACACCCACAATTAACACTCGTCAAAGGAAAAGAAAAGAGATAAAACGCAGTAATAACAAAACACAGATAGCAGACGACAGAACAAGTCGGTGGAGAATTGCTCCTGTTTTGCACCTTATACCTCTATCGACTTATATTTGGCTACGTGCTTGCAAAATACTCGGTGACCTTTTTTTGAAAAGTACAACATAAGTAAAGATCATTATTTAATACGTTCATTATTCTGGCCGTGTTGCTGTTGTGGATTGGTATAGTTTCCTAATTGACGTAAGACTCTGTACTTGTGTCTACCCAGCCAGTTCCAGAGGAGCAGCAGAACGGTGGGGACTTTGGTTATGTCGTGGCCTTCCGCCCACTTGGAACGAAGACTTGGATCCAGACAGTTTTAGCTTCCTCAGATGCATCAAGATACGTTTACAGAAATGAAAGCATCACACCGTTGTCTGAGTTTGAAGTGAAAGTCGGCGTCTACAACAGTGTCGGAGAGGGGCCGTACAGCAGTGTAGTCAGAGTGCTGTCTGCAGAGGAAGGTATTCATAATGCTTTTTGACGTGGCTCAATAAGTCTCCGAGGCTTATCTGCTCCTATCACAGCCTTATGCAACCGTATATGTATTTTAATACTTTCAAATCCTTAAAGTGATAAGCACATTAGAACAAAGTTTACTGTAACCTTCAGCGGTACACAGATTGACCGGTGGGTCTATTTACAGTCTAAAATGTGTGACTGATGACTTCATAATTGCATGCAAATAACTTCCTTTTCGATCGGTTATATTTTATTATTTTCGCATTCTCATTAGGCCATAAAAATAATTTCTCCATAGTGAATCAGAAAAAATAAATCCAAGTTGACCTGCTAACTGCAGCTGTCTCTTACCTGATCCTCGGCTCACTTAAAAGGAGATTAGACCTCAGTGTGACTCTTGCAACAATAACTAGCCATATGCTCATTACTAATGACTCAGTGAGGACCACCCTCCCAAACACAAAAACTAAACAAAACGGGCCACATTATTATTATTATTATTATTATTATTATTATTATTATTATTATTATTATTATTATTATTAATAATAATAATAATAATAATGTTGCCGTTGTTTTTGTTGTTATCAATATCATCATCATCATCATCATCATCATCAAGTTGTATAAATGTCTTTTCTGAGGCCGCGGTAGAACATGGAGACCCTCTCTGGAATGAGAGAGAGAGGTCCATGAGGTCCACTTTCATGTGTCATCAAGGACTTGGATGGAGCTCAGGGGATTAAGGTCAGAAACCCTTCTTGACACCCCGCGATGGGTTTGAACCCACCGCCCCTGGCTCATCAGTCCCTGAAGCACGCGCTCTACCACTGAGCTACCGCGACCCCCGCGACTATCTCTGGAATAATCTTCCCCAATCCGTTAGATTTGCAGAATCTTTGAACTGTTTCAAGAGGCTGCCGATACCCATGACTTTAGGGAAGACCTGTTGTGGTTGGTTTTTAGCTTGGTCGGTTTCTTTGTGACCTGTCGGATTGTCCTTTTATTCATGTGATCTATTTACTCTTATTTTGTCATGATTTGATGTGAAGCACTTTGTGACCGTGTGTTTTTAAAGGTGCTATGATATATAAACGTTACTTCAGTAACCGGGGCAACGCCGCTGACAGCTTAGCAGTGCTGTTTATGCCTGTACTGTTCTAAGGATGTGTGTGCAGGAGAAAAAGTCAACACAGTTCAATCATTCAAGACTGTCTTTATTTATTGTTTAACCACAACATAGAATTAATAAGCTCGTATTTTATGCTCTGTATGCTAAGAGCCTTCAGAGGCGCCGTCAAGAGTGTGGGCTCAGAGCATTTCGGCATCTGAAGTTGAGGTGTACTGGGAACCAGTCCCCCCTGGGTCCAACAGTGGGAAGATCATTGGATATGAGGTATGTAAAAGACAAAGCTAATAAGATAATAAAGCCTGAAGAAAATTCGACAAAGAATTCCGCATTACCCCTGAAATGATTCATAGAGCGACCGGTGTTCATTTGACTGTTAATGCTGATGGCAACGGTCTGGGATCATCCGTCGCCATCAAGAGCAAAGTTGCGTTAAGAGTTGTGCATTTTTCATGAGCTAATCTAGAGGATGAAGAGTTCCGCTCGCAGTCGTTCCGGTCTCCAATACAGGGCGTGGTACTGGAGGCTTCATAACTTCTGTTCTAAAGAAATTTGTTAACATCGACGGCCTCCGCAACAAACACCTCTGGGGATGGGGATGTGAAAAACCGAGTGGAAATGCAATTTTATACCGAGCTCCCTTATAGTTTGCATTGCAAGGGAGGCTCAGACTGGCTGACCTCCCTCGGAGAAACTCTCAAGTGATTTTCAGTACCTGTCTGCTAACATGCACTGTTTTCAAAGTGATGCTTTGTTTACGCCGTCTGCTTCTGCAGCCAGGAAAATGAATCAAGCCTAATTGAGGAGTTGTGTTAATGTGGCAATACGAGGTGAACCCAGTCAAGAGGGGGTGAAAGAGTGCACACTGTTTTTAGTCAAAACTGTGTTTCAAGCGCACATGAACGACAAGTTAATTTACACCTCTAGCCTCCTAGTTTCAAGGAGTTTTATGCCATCTAATGCTGGTTTCTATTGGGGTATTTTTTGATTTTATTTCCTGAGAGAATAACCAAAAGTCCTTACAACATGAAAACCTGTTATAATGAGATGAAAAAATTCGGATTGTACTGCACTTGCCAACTTTTGAGACCTCAGAAATTGGAAGATTTTCCCAACAGAACCATGTATACCCCTGAAAAACACACGTTTCAGAGACCTCCTGTTACTGTTACAACGTTTTTAGTGATCAAAAAGTAAAATAAGCCCAGTTTAATCATCGCTGGCAATTCTTCCTACCTGTAATGAAAGAAAAACGTTTCTCTCCGTGATGTCGAAGAGGCTTTCTTTTTCCCCACCGATAGGTTGAGATGTCCTTTTATTAAACCCCATGGGGAAATTCATCATCTGCATTTAACCCGTCCTGACACACAGTATAGCTCGGACCAGTGGGCAGCCGTCGTACGGCGCTCGGTGACCAGCCCTGGTTGGACAGGATTATTAACCCTTTCTGCATGTCTTTTTTGGACGGTGGGAAGAAACCAGGACACCCAAATCAGCCACCTCGGAAAATACAAGAAGAGTGCCCATTCGGTGTAGTAGCATTGTTGTCTTGGTGAAAACAGTAGGACGTCAGTATTGCAGGGTTTACACTTGCCAATTCCACACTAAAGGTTCTCAGAAGAAGTGAAGATAAAGATCCAGCCACACAAACGAGCCCCTTTGGGATGGGGTGAATGTGCCTATTATGCAATAGTTATCTAGATCTATTGTGTTTGTGTTTGGGGCAGCGCAGGTCAGTGGGTAGAGCAGTTGTCCGGTGATCAGAAGGTTGCAGGTTCGATCCTGCAGAGAAGCACGTCCTTGCACAAGACCCTGTTCCCCTAAATGCTCTGCCTTGTGAAAGATTGGTAACCTATACAGGGTGTATCCCTTCCTTTCACCCAATGAGGACCAAGATGGGCTCCAGTTCCCCCCGTAACCCAATATCGGTCAAGTGGTCGACAATGGATGGATGGATAAATAAATAATAATAAAATGCAAAACCCACCACTGAAGTCTGATTTGTTGTTCTACACATATGCATGTGAAGTACTTTGAAAGTTACTGACAACCAAAGACGAATTGCTTGTATGTGTAAAACATACCTGACCAGTAAAGCCCAAATCTGATTGGTCCAGGTCCTTTGGTGGGAGGAGAGGACTCCGGAGGGTGAAGCCCAGAAGGCCATGGTCATGGACACAGCAGCTCTGTTGTCTGGTTTGAAAGGAAGCACAGTCTACCTGATCTCAGTCAGGGCCCAGAACAGCGCTGGACTCGGACCCTCAAGCCCCACTTTCAACATCACCACCAAGAAACCTCGTGAGTCTGCCATGAGAGCGGATCCAATTTGAAAAACAAGTCCAAAAGCCGTAGCCAAAGCCGACCTTGAACAGATGGAAAAAATAAGAATTCCCAGTCACAGAAATGAGCAGGGAGGCTGCACTACTATTTGTACTGAGATATGCTTTTTGATCCATCATTACGGTTTGTGTTTTCTCCTCATTAATATTGTATATTGAAGTTGCACATAGAGGACAAGCTGAGTCAAATTATGAGAAGCACGTTAGTTTCTCGTTGTCCAGCTCAGTTTGTTTGCTGTTGTACAATACGTTCTCGTCTGCCGACATACGATATGCCATGAATATCTACTTCCAATATTCAAGGACAGTTAATTACAGATAGAGCTGAGACAATTTCAGGTAATGATGACATTTTATTTAGTGCATTCGTGATTAACTTGTGTCTAAATAATGATGTGTCTTACAGCCCCAAGTCAGCCTCCGGGGAATATTGAGTGGAACTTGACCAATTCCGGGATCATTCTAAATTGGGAACATGTCAAGGCAATGGAAAATGAGTCCGAGGTGACAGGATACAAGGTGATTTTTTTTAGAGAGATGGAAGAAAATCTGGCACTGGGGAAACAAAACAGCCTCAGCAGCTGTCATCTCAATAAATGGCTCTCTCACTGCAGTGGAAAGATAGACCTCAGCACTCCAGTGTCACGTTATGGATTGGCCTTGTCTGCCCTTTCAAAATTAAAAGATCTGTTTCATGTGATAAAACAGAGAGCATTATGCCACAGAGGGGATTTCAGCCTCTTGCAGCCAGTCCTGTAATGAATCTTATTCTAACCACTTTGCATACTGTTAAGAGGGGGGGGGGCTCACATTTGATGCTGCTCACATTATATTTGCCTTTTTATGCTTTTGTATTATCCAAAGATGTGAAGGCCCATTCCTTTTTTTCTGTCTGCGTATAATGAATAGTCCTGTGCAAAGCGCTGCTGTAAGAAAGTTTGCATCAAAAGTCCCAGTAATTTGAAAAAGGATTTACAGGGTATTAAAACAAAATGTAAAAACCGCACTACTTTAAAACCTTCCAAAAGGCTGAGGTGCAGTAGGGTGACCACACTGTGCATCCCTTTTGAGCCGCCATGACAGGTCATCCTTGACGCGGCATGAAAGAGGATGTCTTCAGACTCATGGAGCGCAACTTGTGACCACCTCACGGTGTTTTGTGCAGGTTGAGTCAACTTTATTTGTATAGCTCATTATCACAAATTACAAATGTGTCCCAGTGGGCTTTACAGTTGCTTTGCATGAGGACAAAACGTTTGAGAGGGAAGTGAAAATAGGAAGAATCCTCAGGGAGAGCAGCAGAGGATACGTAATCCTATCTGGAGAGGGAGTGATTACACCAATGTACAATCAAATTCATGCTTTCCAGCTTGTTACCATGCACGACGGTGTTTAATAAGAGAAGCTTTTTATTGTGGGTTTTTTTCCCGGATTTTCACACTTTCTCCTCTTAAATGTTCGTGTTCAGTACGTGGAAGTTAGTTTTACATGAAAATGCTCCTTTCTCAGTGTACTTTGTGCAAATGTTTGTTTCTTTGCATTGAACTCATCCTGTTGCAGAGGAGTAGAGAGTAGCTGCAGTAGCCCGGGAGCAGTCAGGGGTTCAGAGTCTTTCTTGCTCAAGGACACTTTGACATTCTTCCTGCAGGGGGGTGGGGATTAAACCTCCAATCCTCTGATCATTAGATGACCCACCCTACCTACTGAGCTATGCCACTGTGTGTGTGTGTGCGTGTGCGTGTGTGTGTGTG
>OMLC01067234.1:0-11879 GCA_900302585.1 Regalecus glesne | reverse complement strand
TCACGTGTTGTCGTACCTTGGGCTGAAAGGCGCCCTGGAGCGAACCGAAGGGCCCAGTAGGGGGGATGACGGGTGGAAGGCCAGACATGGCAGGGGGGTAGGAGTGGAAGAGCTGAGAGAAAAAAGAAGAGAGAGGAGGATAAAAACGAGGGGTTAGGATGGTTTGCTAGCTCAGAAACAGAGGAAAATGGTTGCATGAGCAGTGGAATCCCAAATCATCAACTATAATGTGGAGTCTGTTATTATGTTATAAATCTACATCTTCTCAAATCCAGGAAAGATTCTCTTGGTTATCACATTAATGAACTGAAACACTAGAAGGCCACTGATGTTAAATACATAAGAAAGAGGACATGCCACTCAGATGGGTTGATGGTTGGGGGTATCTGTCTAGTGTTTCAGGGGGCAATAAAGATGTCATTTTTAAGTGGTAGGAGGACGCTGGTTCAGCTAATGTGGCACATCAGTCAGGGTTCCAGGACCTCTCTTTCTTTAGATAAGACTAGGAATAGAAGCACGTGGAGGGACTTATTTATATGTTGAAGTCAGGACATGCCATGCCCTACTTTAAATGGGGCTGGTGGATCGCAACAATTTCATAACTCATCTTTGGTGCCCGCCTCACGGGATGCCATTTTCAGTTTTGTGTCTATTTATCAGCTGTCTATTATGGGATGGGAGTCATTCATAAAATACGTTTTACAGAATATACATTTGCCCCAATGATGCTGAAAATGTGAGCGGGTCAAACCAACATGTAGAATCATTACGTGACCTGGTTTGACCTGCATTTGGATCAAACCTTCCCCCTTTTTAAGATTAGGACTCTGCTCATCTCTGAATGAAAAGCTTTGCGTCTCCATGAATGAGAACTTGACAATCGAACGTCACAAAAGGTGAAAGAAACGTGATCAAATCAATGGCAGGTATCTGAAAACTTAAAGATAGAGGGGCGGACATGTTGGGAAAAGTGTGTGAACTGAGTCCTTCTTGATCAATAATAATGATAATAATGGACAAGATAATAATAATAATAATAATAATAAAGATAAGCAACAAGCGACTACACTGTGGCCACCGGTACGTTCTCCTTTGAGAAGCTGCTCTATGTCTTTCCTCCATGATAATCTCTATGGACTTTGTCATTCTTCTAGTCCACTTGGGCTAAATCTCGTGCTGCGAGAGCTTAATAGTCCAGTCATGTTTCATTTATCACCACGTTAACCGGCGGCCTGATAAAGTGCAGCTCGGGTGTTTACTGTATCCGTTTACAGAAGCAGATGAGTCATCGCATGGATTCTACCACAGACGGCCAGACAAGCACACACAGTTAGATCACCAACTCGCATGGGCTGGAATGGGCAAGCAGAGAAACCTAAAACATGATACATCGGACATTCTACAAGGAAACTCACACTGTGTCTGTAGAAGGGGTCAACTTTTGTGGGGTATTTTTCAAACTGTGGGAGAAATGAAACAAGAAACTAAGTACAGGGGACACAGGGAGAAAATGCATGTTAATCTACACATTACATCCCAAGGCAGGTTGACCTTTGACCCAAGGTCATCTCAGGCCAACACAGAAATCCCACCCTCCCCCCAAAAGTTCCATTTCGGTCCAAAAAAAAACCACATGCTCACAGATTCACAGTTTAGACTCCCGATTTCGAGATGTTATAAAGTGAGGCTGCATTTAAAACCACTTTCCCAACCTCCAGTGGCTCAACCGTAGCCAAGGTCTCCCTTTGTTTTCAGGCTGCCGATGTGGTGAGCGTCTGAAGACCTTGTAAACCAGCATGGGCTGTGTCTCATTTGGGCTGGTTTTAGTGGTGTAATGTGGGCTCAGGGAAAACATTTCCCCAGTCAAGACTAAACACTGCAGCCATAAAGAGGCTTTTTATGGCCTCATTAGCTGTCAGAGGCCTCCCCATGCTGCCTTTGAGGAATCATCAGAGCCAAGCTGAAAGTCAACGGGCCCGGCAGTTGCAGTGCAATCACATGAATGTGTGCGTGTGAGTCTCGGGTCCGGCCGTTCGTTGCCTGTGGTCTCCCCGAGAAATCAGCGGGAGTCTAACTCAAAGCATTCGCTGATAATAAAATGCCTCCCAAACAGGACTAAATGATGTCATTAAATTCAGAATGAATTAAGTGCATTATGTTCTTAAAGCTGGCTTTGAGTTTGACTTGCAAGTTATTGCCAATTTGAGAAATAACTGCATTGGGTTTGGGGGTTAAGAGTATGCCAGAGAAAACACTAGAAAGGCTTTTTGGCACGAAGAAAGGCCTCATTATGGTGCGGACAGACACACATGATCATCATTGAGAGGTGGTCACAGAAACCCCGCTGTTTCCTACAGCAGAGAGTGGGGTGTGCTTACAGACAAGCATACCGTCTGAAAGCCTCCCCCTATCGGAACCCTTGAGGAAAGAGAGACTTTTAAGCCAATCCAAAGCAAGCTTTGTACACAAACTCATTACTGCTTCTCAAAAGACACATTAAAACCCACGATATTATCATCACCCAAGCCCGCTTTGACTGCCCCCCTCCCCTCAGGGTTGCCAGCCATCTGTGAATTTACAGACAACACATCTTAATTCCCTCTTGTTTTCGTTCAAATCCATTAAAAAAAAAGTGAGTGTGTGAAAATGTTCCACTGCTATCAATGTTGCTTCTTTGTGACTCCCATCAGTTGCCTTTTTGTTTGGAACCGTTTCCCACATGGAATCTGAAGAGCAGAGACAGGGTCAATGTGCCCGCTAGTCAATACTATTTGACCCCGGACTTTAAAAATCCAGTGAATGTCAAGGTGGACAAGGATCTGCAGAGTCGCATTAGAAAGTGCTCCTTTCAGCCAATTCAAAAGAACTCTGATTCTACGCTATGACCGAGATGACAGGGAAAGATGAGTAAAGCGTTCCAGCCCAGGATAGTGCTGATGAATGACATGTATGACCGTGGCAGTCATCAGGGCAGCTCTGTGCCACAGGGTGGGTAGAATTCCATGAATCACGCTTTAGAGTTTGAAATAGGGGTGTCTGTAAGAAACAGTGTGGGGAGGGGGCGCGGTAGCTCAGTGGCTTAGTGTATGCCAGGTACGGACAAGCCAGAGGCAGCAGGTTCAAACCCATCAGGAAGGGCATCTAGTCGTAATCCCCCAAGCTCCATCTAAGTCCATGTCCACCCCTTCGATGTGAGAGACTAATGGGGACACATAAAAGGGACTTCTCTCTCCCTCCCATTGGTCATTAACATTTCTCTAAATGAGATCGTTTTGCTTTCCTGGGTGAATACGGAGAGCAGGATGTCATATCTTTGCTACAGGGAAAGCTTCCATTCGTGTTTCCTAAAAACAGCCCACAGAAAACTAGCGGTGTCCGTGTTGGCGTTAGCTGTGTAGATAGCTAGTTAGCTTTTAGCCTTTCAACACAACTGAAACACATCGACAGGAAACTAACCAGCTAGCTATAGCATCAAACGCTATAGCTAATCTGATCCTGTGGCTGCAAAGCACGGAAGCTCCGTCTCGTTTTGCATCTTATAACTTAACGAAGGTCCGTTTTAAATGTCATGGTTAGTCTCTACAGCCTTCCCGACGCTCCGTGTTGGGACTGAACCTACAACGCCTAGCTTGTCATATCCTGATGTGCACTGTACCACGAAGCTACAACGCTAAACTTGGCCTAAAATTAAACCTGATCTCTATTAGAGAGGGACAAGAGAAGAACTCGTCCTGTATGGGTGAGGAGACCTCGTCTCCCTCTGTGTGTGTGTCTAAATTAAAAGTGTAATGTGACTGCCCCTGACATCTTATAACGTCAAAATCACAAGTTAATGATCGGCAACCCTGCACCCGCCCCCATTGACCTCCACCTTCCACAGTGGTGTTCTACTTATCCTCACATTTCTGGCAGGGGTACGCACCATGGGCGGTGCCGGGGTGGGCATGATGGCGTGGGGAAAGGGTGTGAAGGTGTGCTGGTGGGTGTGCTGGTGGGTGTGTTGGTGCTGATGCTGATGCTGGTGTTGGTGCTGGTGGAACTCGGTGCGCAGGTATGGCGGGGGGCCCAGAGAGGCACCGCGGTCAGCACTCTGTGAGGCCAGGAAACGAGTGTTGAGCTCCTGGCGCAGAAGGTCTTGCTCTGATGGGGGGAGGGGGACACAGGAGAGCACAATGGGACAATTAGCATTTTTGGGGTTGGTGAAACAGAAAAAAAACCACAAATTTGTATTGAGCCTAGTTAGTGAGGCCGAATAAAAGGTGAAGTGTTGAGAAACTGAACGGTGAGTAGAAATAGTAGTGCATGTTGAGGTCTTCAGGTGTTTTCCTATCATACACTCACTGCTCATGTAGTACGTAGGACGTTTGCATTTTCAGTCATCCCTTCTTTTTATTCATACTGGACGTGCATCTGTGTCGTGCAATCTAGAGTTCCATGGATTTAACGGAGTAAAACTCAACAGACCTTGTTCAATGCCCCAAAGTCCAAAACAGACCTTAGATCAGTGAAGGCCAACATGATGCCACAGCGGTCTATCATAGTGGGCTTGGGTGGCCATTTAAACAACCTTCCCCATGTTTCTAGAGCTGGATTCCCTCTCACCGTTCACTCTGCACCAACTCCTCTTGGTGAGGACTCGTATAACAGGTAGTGTGGCATGGTAAGAAATGACCACGGCCAGCTGAGAAAACCAATTTCCTTTGACCGAGTGCTGTGGCCTCATGTCAGCTTCAGTTCAAACATGGATTGTGGGGTTTTTACCCTTTTAACTAAATTGAACCCCAGAGGGGAAGCTGGAGTTGTGTGTCCAAGTATGAAGAAAAGGATGGATGGCCGTCACGTTGAACCCTACCCTACCGATAGGGAATATTAAAAATAAAAATATACTTCAAAAAGTCAAAACTATTCCTTTAAACCTATTCCAAGTAAGGTTTCTATCGGCTGTTGTAATACAACCTTGAGCCTCAGCTTTGCTTGGCAACGTCTGCATGAAAAAGTGGGAAGTTCATGAGTTTACTCACTTTGCTTCCAAGTTGAAGTCATTTTCCTTCAGAGATTATATCACCTCCAGGGTATCTGCATCGTTTCTATTTCACGGTGATTCACCGCGCTCCCTGTATGTTGCCCTATACATTCCTTTCAAGCTTTATTCGCCTTGGAGTGCAGGCGGAATTTCCTCCTCATAAAATCTTTATTAGTGTCTTCTGAAGGAGACCCAGCGGAGTATTGACAAAGTAGATTTCCTCGCAGATGAACATGGTTCTGGGTGAAAATGGAAGTATTTCACACACCCATGCAGACCCTGACATTCAACTCGACAGCACTACGTCCTGACTCAGCGGCCATGTAATTGCTTTTATAACATGCCATGAAAGCAGTGAGCCTGTGTTGTGTGGTGTCGATCAGAGCGGAGAGACGGATGGGGTGAGAGCATCCTCCTGTCCACACCATCATTAACACACAGAGGCACGGGGAAGGCGTGTCCGGAGAATCTTGGCCTCGCGGCAGCTTGTTCTTTAGATTAGCACCTGAGTAACAGTCTGTCTGATGGTGTAATACATTGTTTCCCTGTGTGGGCCTCACGTGTCCCGAGAGGCTCAGCAACCTGATACTGCTCATCTAAATGGAAACTTGGAGCCTAGAGCCTCTGCTACGGAGTGGTCACATGATTCTATTTTTCTATTCCAGTTGCAGGTTTTACCAAGTCAAAGGCAAAAGATCGTGGGCTCCAGTCTCTTTGTTTGAACCATGGTGCATCATGTTTTATCTAACGAGCCAGAGCCTGCCGGTTCAAACCCACCGTGGGGCCTGAGAAAGGTCATCTGACCATAACCCGGCCCTTTGATGGAGTGGCGATGGCCCAAGGTGATTCTCTGCCTTTCGCCCAATGAGCGCTGGGATAGGCACCAGCAGTCCCACAGACTGACTTCGGATAAGCAGTTGATGAAGGATGGATGGAATTGTGTCACATTTTATGATTTTCCAAGATTAGGTTTTAAATGTTACGTTTGATGATCTTTGAACCTGAATGATAGTGACTGTCATGCTCAGATCTAGTTTTCATTAACCCCAACCCTTTAAAAAAATGATTCCCTCATCAGTCCCACAAGGGGAAATTTGGATTTCTCTGCATTTTTGACCCATCCTATTGTATAGGAGCAGTGAGCTGCCTCCATATGGCGCTCAGGGAGCAGTTAGGGGTTCAGTGTCTTGCTCAAGGACACCTCGACATGCTGTATGCAGGACCGGGGACCGAACCTGCAACCTTCTGATTGCCAGACGACCGCTCTACCCACTGAGCTATGCCGCCCCCAGGTCTGCATGCAGGTATACAACACAGTTTTGAGTGTTGTACACATAACTACTGCAATGAATGCTGAAAGCATCCATCCATCCATCATCAACTTCTTGTCCAATGTCAGGTTGCAGAGTCATGCTGGAGCCTATTCCAGTGCTTTTATTAAATGAACGGCAGGGAGATACCCTGGACAGGTTGTCATTCCATCACAGGCCTAGAGGAGTTAGTGGTTCAGTGTCTTGCTCAAGGACACTTTAACCCACTCTCTACAGGGGCCGAGGTCAAACCAGCAATCTTTTGATTACTATACAACCACCCTGCCTCCTGAAGTATATCAGAACTTTTTCCAAAAATAGTTTCAAATATATAGAGAAACAAATAATTCCTGCATTTTTGGCAGACATGCATGGGCACTAGTCCATGAATACTGGGATGGTGTCCAGTGCATTACCCGTGGCCCCATCCATAAAGTTAGAGGTTATGCCAGGGAGTGAATCCAATGTAAATTTTTGCTAAATCAGTATGTGGATTGACAAGACCATAACAGATAGGTCGCGGCTGCCATTGCTGTGCCTGCACACGGTACCAATGGAAACTACAGAATCCATCATAGTGACCTCTGACAAACAGGGAACAAACTGAAAGAGGAAATAAATCCCTGCATTTTCATGTTTTGAACTGGTTTTCATACCAGCTAAAATTTAGTTAAATTCCAGAAGGTTGTTTCAGATAATTTTTCAGCATAATTGAAGCACCAGATTTTATCATAAGTTAATAGAAAATTGGTTAACTAAAAAGAATAAATGAACAAATGATGGTAAAATGGACTTATTCTAATATTGCGCAACCACTCAAAGCACCTTACAATCAATATCTCACATTTACTGAGCCCCGTGGTGAGATATGAACCTGTTACGCCCAACTTGACAGCCCGAGCTGTACCACCCAGTCGCCACGGCTCTAAATACACATTTGAACAAAATAAATTCACTTGGGAATTCCTTTGAATAGACCCAGATTGGCCTTATCAACGACTGAGAGGCCAAATCCATGAACATCATTATACAGTCTTTACACATCTTTCTTAATAGGACGCAACACATGCAACTCTGAACAAACAAAAACTGGAAACCATGTCAAAGCAGCTGGGACTGGTAGAATTGATATCTGTTCAGACGAGTAGAATGTAAGGTTGCTTTTGCATAAGCAACCACACACACACACACACCCACACACACACACACACACACACACAGGCACAAAGAGGCCTTTATAACCCATTGACATATTACAGGAGCTCCCATCTGAATCCAGAACAAAGACTATAAGTATTTAAGGATTCACTGCTGTTGCTTAGACTGCCTGACTTGTGGCCCAGCTCTTCTTTCTAACTCTTCCAGAAGACAGACCAGTTAGTTCATCTCGCTGGTTAGAAATCACGTGCTGTTGTTGCAGGTGTCCGACAGTTGTACTGTATTTACATTCAAACCGTCCTAATTTAAAAGAACAGTTGGAATGTCAATACTGCATTTATATTCCAACTGTCCTCGTATATTAGAACATTTGAGGTTAACTTAACATCTTTCTATGATCAAAGTAAATAGAGATAAGGAAGCGAGCCAAATTCACAGTGATGCTTCTGCGCTTTGCTGTGGGTTGTGCTTTTTTGACCCATGTTGGTCTCTTGTGCATCATGCAAATCCTGGTTTCTGGAAGCAGGGAGATTTATCGTGCCTAAACAGGAGGACCAAAAACCAAACACACAAATGTCCTTTCACTGACTTGGCAGCAGCCCTGTCAGTAGATAGTATAACATCTCCTGGATTATCTTAGCTATCCTGAAATAAGTCTGGTTCGAGTAGGCTGAAAATAATTTTTGATTTGATTTTGTTCTGTTTTCTATGTTCATTAACATCAATATGTTTTGTTTCCTTAATTTGGACTGACCGGCCATGGTAAACTCATTTGCACCTCCAAATATACATAATGAGTAATGCTTAGAGCAGATTGTATATCACAAGGCGTAATTTCGTGCATAAATTCATTTCTCTCATCAGTCTGCTTTTCCTGTTCATTAAATCTAGACTCAGACTTGTTTATTTAAAAACGCTGAGAAAACACATGCAGCCTGGCAACTCCCTGCTGGCTCCGAAGAGAAGAAGTCTGCCGTGGCCTGTGTGAAAGGTCTTTTGAGTCGTGACCGTGTTGTTTTTTGATCCTGCCCCTCCTTCACTCCTTTTCCTAATATTTAGATGGATTGGCATAGCAATTTGACCTGTGTTTTTGACTCGAGCTTTTGAAGTGCATAGGGCATGTGGCGGCCACACCAGTCCAACCACTGAGGTCCAATATAGATCAATGGATTCATCTGGGAGGCTGCAGTATGTTGGCCTGGGGCCTAACGGATGTCAGCTGGCCTGGACACTTGTTCTCGCTCGTATGGCGCCCTGGGCCTCCGGTTACCTCGTCCTCACCCTCTGTATCAAGTGCAAGCGATTGAGGCCAACCCACCCCCACCATCCCAGTCCCAAAGGGCACACCTGCTCTTGTTGATGAAGAAAGCAGCCGTGTTTTTGTTAAGACAGAGTGCTAACTTCGGAACATGCACAACACCCCACGCACGCCCTCCCCTGCACATCTCCAGCCCCCCAGCCCTGCCTGGGGTCATAAATCTGGCCCAGTGAGAGTGTGCGACCTAGAAGACAAGCAGAGAGGTTGGCGGGATCCTGACAGAGTGTTTGTTAAGATGTTTCTCTCGGTAAAGCTTTGAGCCGGATGGACTCGGATTGACGAACGACAAGTGTTACACTGAGTGATCGGCGCCTTGGGCCTTTTTCTAATTAGGTGCTTAAAAGAGAAACGCTCCGAGCAGAATGGTTTATTACTTTGGAAAGCAGCTAGAGGCATCAAATCACTGCAGGACTGTCCAATTCATATGCCAATATTCACTTCCCCTCAATTCAATCCAGCTCAATTCAATTTTATTGTTATTGCCTAAGTCCTTGTATGGGGCCATGGTTACAGTGCTCGTTTCAGGAACTGACAATCCAGAGGCAGCGGGTTCAAACTCAACACAGGGCATCCGGCCTCAATCCCCCCCAAGTTCCATCTAAGTCCGTGTCCACCCCCACTTGGAGACTAATCTTTATACATGATATAGAAAAGTACATGATGATGCAACAATGTAAGATGCATACAGGTGCATCAGCTGCTCAGCAGCCTGACTGCTAGTGGGAATAAACTATCACTGTTGTTCCTATTGTGCTTTTGTGGTTTCCTGTAACAGCAAATGGTGTAAATATTATGAAGCTGAAGCAGTTCCATGGCAGGCATTTTGCGGCCATCTTTACAGCCCTTTGCAGCAGTCTGGTCAGGTTAACTCAGGCTAACAAACCACACTGTGATTCCGCCTGTCAAGTCACTGCGATAGAAGCAAGAGGTCCATTTTTACAAGTCACGATTCGCACCCCATGTTGTGGGGGCGGACTCCAACTTGGACAGAGCTCTGTGGCTTAAGGCTAGAAAACGTCAGAACAATGTCCAAAAATGCATTTCGCACAATTACACATGATCTCCAGACTCGACGTAAGATTAGACATTCCCAATGACTGAAAGCTACAAGACTTGCCGAAAGAGATTACCTACAACAAACTGGTTCCCCCGGGGAGTCATGGCTGTAGACAGCACTATGGGAGGTAAATGAGATGGCACCCTGGTGAGGATATGATGGCATCCTACCTGGCCCCTGCTTCCCCATATACTACTTTCCAACATCCAGTCCCTCAAGAGCAAGCTGGACAAATGTCATTGGTGAATAATCTGTGACAGGCACACAAAGGATTACTGTGTGTTCTGCTTTATAGACTCTGATGAGCCATAACACAACTGACAGAGTGATGCAGCCTGAGTGGTTTTCTTTGCACAGCATGGATCAGTCGGTGATGAGGCCTGGCAAAGTAGAGAGATGGTTTATGCTTCTTTATTAAAAGATCATGGTACACTGTCGTGCAGATAGTCTCTCAGTCCTGTCTGCCAGTGTTAGAACAACTAACAATAACAGGCAGACCATCCCGTCCACCAGGAGAATTCTGCAGCATGTTGCCAACTGTTGTCTGTGTACCACCACAAGCTACAACTGCAGGAGCACTGGACAAACTGCATGGAGCAATCGGGAGGCAGGAGAACTTGCACCCTGAGACTATTCCAATAGTTGCAGGGGGCTTTAACCATTGTAAACTGAAATCTGAGCTACAAAACAATTGATATTAATATTTACAATATGCTCCTATACAATGGGATGGGTTAAATGCAGGGAACAGATTTTGTTGTACACATGAAAGGAGTGTTTTACTCGTAACAATTACTCCCAACATTGTGAGGGTGGACACAGGTTTAGATGGAGCTTAGAGGATTAAAGGCCAGATGGCCTTGCTGACATCCCACAGTTGGATCGAGCTTGCTGCCTCTGGCTCGTCAGTTCCCAAAGCACACGCTTCGCCACTGAGCTCCCGCAGCCCCCTGACTGTATGTACAATGACACAGGGATAAAGTCCCTTCTTCTTCTTCTTCTTCTTCTTCTTCTTTGTTTTGCAGGAATCCCGATGACCAAACTGAGATAACCCCACTATTGTGCTTTTTTCTGTTGAGTTTTCCTGGAGTTGACTCAAGACATCATTTCTCTGCATGACACAACCTGTCAAATGAAGAATTTTAGTACCCAGCAGCTGTAACAAATGAGCCACTGACCGCTGGGTGTCAGAATTTTAAAGCGCCATCATGGCCTTGCCTGTCAACTGGTGTCTGTCACCAAGTGGTCAGCTACTGTACAGCTTGGCCATTTTATACACACAAGTCAAACCCGCAGAGACCTGCAAAGTACACATTGTCAGCAGTACAAACAACCCTCTTCCTACAGAACCACACTCAGCACCTTGCAAAGCCATCTCCTCTGATTTATTTAGTGCTATTCACAACTTTATACAACTATCATTAGATATTACTGTGGCCCGTTTTTGACATTGTTGATGTACTTTCTCTAACTCGATGACGGCTTCTTACATTACAGTGACCCCAATCCAACCAGCATACCCTGGCCTGACTGACATGAGCAGCTTTGCTCAGTCGGTGCTGTGATCATCTGTTGTATTGGGTCAGTAAACTATTTTATAAACATGGGGTCATGTTGTATTAGCTTGTCAACATCGCTTTATAAGACAAGGGCATAAGATTACAATCCAGGCAGTTAGAATATCCACCAATGACTCAATCTGACTCCGTCAGCTGAGGGAGAGAGAGCAAAGGAGGACAAGGAGTTGGACAAAGAGTCCGAGTCATTTCTCTCCAGATTTCTACTCTGCAATATAGTAAAGTCAATAAAGTACAGCCAGAGTATGGTTTGTATGAACCAGGTAGTAACATGTATTTGAAACCTACATAGAATGTACATATTTGTAGGCATGTGAGCTCCAGAATGCCTACGTATGTGTGTGTGTGTATGTGTGTGTGTGTGTGTGTGTGTGTGTGTGTGTGTGTTCCCTCATGAACACCTCTGTATGGGCAGCTCACTAAAAATTTAAAGTGT
>OMLC01067232.1:0-14001 GCA_900302585.1 Regalecus glesne | reverse complement strand
GTTTATGGTCAACAGTTATATCATTTAGCATTGATTCTGTAAGACATATACTGATTTGACGTTATAAAAACTCACTTTTCTAAAAGAGAGACAATTCTCTCAATCCGTCCATTGCCACGTCATTGCTTTCACAGAAAGTTGAGTCAGTTGGTCTGGACACGGCGTTTATTGAACGAAACATTTCATGACTCATCTAACTGACCATTCTCCCATCCTCTGTGAATAGTACACATGGCCGTTGTAACTCTTGTTAATGGTCACCGCAATTCGCGTTTGAAACCGATTGTTGTTTTCAGCCATTATGCTACTGTACTACTGGGGATAGCTGCAGTCAGTTGAGACTGAACATGTCACTTAGATGAGTGAGGAAATGTTTCTCCCAATTAACATGTCCAGATGAGCCGATTCAACTTTCTGGGATCACCTTACCTGGCTGATTGTCCATGCATACAGACACCTCATTGGTTTACTTCGGTGGAAACTAGTTCAGTGCCCGTTTGGGTGTAATCCCATCTTCAACTACAGTCAATGGCGGAGTGGCGCTGTTCATCCAGTCGCCAGATAGACAGGCAGCCATACAGACGGATAGAGATTCCTTCCATTTTAGTTAGATGTGCATCTTTTCCCCAGGGAGAAGTCTTCAAGGTTTGCAGGCGGACTGGATGCAAAATGCTGCCTAGTTCCTCTCCGTCATGGTGCGGACGGAATCTAAAGTTCATCATGCTGGCCTTCTGAAATGGCAATGAGCAGGTAAAACAACCGTTTTAGCAAATCAGTGTTGGGTCATCAGGCAAGACTGGAAAACATGTGGGGAAAAGTCTGGCGTAGAATACAGTAAATAATGCTTAGTGAGTAGCATTTTCTCAGCTGCACTCACTTTTCTAACTTCAAAAAGATTAAACATACATACATACATATATGTGTGTGTGTGTGTATATGTATTTACATATGTATGTATGTATGTATGCATGTATGTATGCATGTATATTTATGCAGGCTGTCATTCAAATGAATGCTTAATACTGTCAAATAAACCCAATAACACTGTATATATTATACATTGTAGGCCCATTGGTACACCGTCACATCCATCTACCCCAGGCTCGTATGTTCGTAAATAGACTTGTTCTTGTATAGCGCTTTTCTAGTCTAACGACCGCTCAAAGCACTTTACAATGAAGACTTCATATTTACCGAGCTATGCGGTGGGATACGAACCGCAAAGCCCGACTCCCAGGCGTGTGCTCCACCCACTGAGCCACCATGGCTAAGTAACTTACCAACATTTATTTTGGTAGGTCACTTCACCGTTTCAGCAGATTGGCTCTTATTTCACCTGTATATAGTCAATCCTTGTGCACACACCTGAATCTTGTTGTGCTGTTATTCTATAAGTTAAAAAAAACCCTGAGAGCCACAAAGCTGGAGTCAAATTCCATGTGTGTGCAAACTCACATGGCCAATAGAGTCAATTCTGATATGAATCCCAACAAAAGGGACAGAAGGTTTCTCAGAAATATCTCTGAAGAGGATTTTCTAAGAAGTAGGAAACCTGGTCTACCCACCTACTCCTCTATCTATTATCTATCATCATTCATATTCTTAATAAACGTAGGGTTTTGCTGTTGTTGCTTACCTGTTTTATGTTGTGAAGAAGAAGAAGGACTCTGTCTCTGTGTTTCTGTTGCACCTCCCCGCTCATGAACGCGACTCAGTAACTGTTTGATCTCGTTGTCATACTCAACCCACTCGGGCACAATCCTCGCTGCTGCTGTCAGCTTGGGCTCCTTGGTCTTGGGGTTATTGCACTGCATCAGTAGATAAGCAGATAAAACACATCAGTCAAGCTACCACAGACACTTCTGCCTGGTGAGGCCAGATACTTGTTTCCTGGGCTGACTGCAGCAGACTTTTGGATCCGCTTTGATTTCCTATTCAGTTAAAAGGACATTAGTCTGCGGCTCATGTGTCCAAGCTGCCAAAATGGAATCCCTCGCTAAAATGAGAAAACTGTTCCCATTTCAGTCCACTGGAACCGGTCCCAATAATTCTCTAGATCAGTTTATGACACTGCAGGGGGCCTTCCCACCACTCTACCCTAAATGCTGGCTGAGTCATGGGCGAAATCAGTGCTTCAGAACTCATTCAGGTTCCTCACTGCCAAAGCAGGCCCACTTCCATAACTCCAAGCATAAACGCTGTAATCAGAGCATTCATTGACTAGATGCATTTCCTCTCATCAGTGTGAAGATTTACTCCAAGCCAAAGAAGGATTGGAGATGGGAGAGAGAGCATCACCTCCAGCCTGGACTGCATGAGCAGGTAAATGTCCTGATTATTGTTCCTCTACTCCTAAGTATACTGTTTTAGCTCCCCTTCACTTCTCATGAGCATCTCATAAACCTCAGAGTCAAATGTAAAGACTTGGGGAACATCACCAGGTCTATGGTCTTGGCTGTGACTTTGGAGCCATCGTCACACCAGGTCTCGCACCACAGCCAGTCTTGGGGCAGGGACTTGATGGCCACTTGGTGGATCATGTTGTTAGGAAGGTCCTACGAGAATCACAGAACAAAAAAGCATTGAATAACCGGGACATGTTAATCCTGGCTAATTCTGAGATATTGTCATATCCGGGTAGATGAGGGGGTATTTTTCCAACTGTTTGACAAATTGGCATAACGTCTATCTATGAAATACATCCCTGCCTTTTTTTTTTACTTCGTTAAAAAGACGCTTGGTTTCCAAGTCACCACACTTGTCTCAAATGAAACTAGCTGTTTGAGGGGGGGGGTCATTCACATAATAACATAACAATAGCATTATTAATGAGTCATTACTCTGACTGACTGCCAGCATCACTGACCCCGCCCCCTTATTTGTTAGAACCAATGGCTGCTCAACCACTGGCTACCTTTGCAGGGTTGATTGTTCCCGGTGTTGACATCACTCTTAGGAAGAATTCTGATAGCATTGTTCAAATGACGCCATCTCACCACATTGGAAAACTGATGCTGGGAAATCTTAACAATGATACTCTGATAGCAAACCCTCCCACCCAAAAATAATCCAAAGTCATGAATGAGAATTTGTGATTGAGAGTCACCTGGTCCAGGTTGGACAGGCTGTTGGGGTCTTGGCTCAGGGCTTGGTACTGGCCACGTAATCTGTCCCCAGCTGCAATTTTACGGAACTTCTTTAAGTCTACTACATAAAGGGCACTGGGTGTAGAAGTGGGGAGAGAGAGAGAAAGAGGGAGAGAGATGGGGTGGTTGACAAATGTACAGGCTTGATAAACAACCATTCAATCAATCAAGACCTCGTTTAGACAAAGGCTTTATCTATTTGTCATTGTACATACAAACAACAACATTCATTTTCTGCATTTGACCCATTCTGTTATATAGGAGCCATGGGAAGCCGCGGCAATCGGGGGCAGTTAGGGATTCAGTATCTTGCTTAAGGACACTTTGACACGCGTTCTGCAGGGATCGGGGATCAAACCATAAATCCTCCGATTACTAAATGACCACCTTATCTCCTGAGCTATGCTATATAGTATGAAGCACATTTCACATTGCATTCAGTACCAATGGGAACTAAGGGGCGGCATAGCTCAGTGGGCAGAGCGGTCGTCTGGCAATCGGAAGGTTGCAGGTTCGATCCCCGGTCCTGCATACAGCATGTCGAGGTGTCCATGAGCAAGACACTGAACCCCTAACTGCTCCCCGGGCACCATATGTTGGCAGCTCACTGCTCCTATACAGTGGGATGGGTTAAATGCAGAGAAATCCACAGTTCCCCTTGTGGGACTGATAAGGGAATCTATCTACCTGTCTATCTGTCTCTCTATCTAAAAACAGGACCATCTTGGTGAATGTTCTTGTGATATTTTGAAGCCGTGTGTCTGTGGCTCTGAAGCGTCTACCGGGAACATATTTATGCAATGTGTCATTGATGTAGTGTGGAGCGAGTCCTTTGAAAGATTTATGAAGCAAAGACTCATAAAATAAACAAAAGAAGATTAAAATCTATTGTAGGACTAATTTGCAGTCAGTGAAGAGAGTCCAGAGTCGGAGCCACACTGACATTTTTATTTTGTTTCTGTTGGTGCTCTAGCCCCACAGTTCTGGACCAGTTATGACTGTCTAATTGTTTTCTTTGGCAATTCTGACAATGCTGCATTGCAGCATTCAAGTCTGCTAGTAACAAATGCATGGACCACATTCTCAGTATGAGTATCAAGTGGGTACAGATTATTGGGATTCATTCTTTAGTACAAGACACCTAATGAGGGATAGAGAAGGCCCAGGTGTGTTCAGCTATCGGTTTATATGAAGGAATATCAACACATCCAAATAGGGCTGTAGTAGCTCAGTGGTTAACACACTCACTTCGGGAACTGGCGAGCCAGAGGCAGTGGGTTTGAATCCACCACGAGGCGTAAGGAAGGGTATCCAGCCTTAATCCCCCAAACTACACCCAAGTCTCTGTCCACCCCCTCAATGTGGAGACTCATCGTGACACGTAAAACAGCCCCCTCTCTCATTAACACATCCAGATATTGAACCATACCTTAAATCAGTCAAATACGCTGGCAGAGCCCCTGACAGCCTTGAGTTTTCAAAGAGCTTGATGGAGCAAATCAGAACCTCACCCTTGCTGTTTTGTGTTTTTGCTGCCTTACCGAGCTAAGCAGCCCACTGGTGTCCAACAAAATAACAGTGGCTCTCTCACAGCCTTCACACAGCCAGTGGTCCAGGGGAAAGCTCTGCTAGCTGGGCAGCGTACTCGGCTCAGCAGAGCAACTAGCTGCCAGCTCATCAAACCGTGTCAAACGAGCCAGCTCTCACAGTACGACACTGGGTTTCACACTTTGTCCTGTCCCAATTTGAATTCCACCGTGGTCGTATTTGAAGCCAGATCTAAGGACAAAGGCAGCTGAAAACAACAGCAGTACCAATTCATATGTCTCACTCTCATATCATCTGGAACTTGGGAGGAATTCAAACAGAAAGTCCCAAGAAAAATAATGAAAGGCTCATGCAGAAAAAAATCACTGGCTCCAAGCCAAAGACAGACACAACTTAAAGAGCAGGTGGCAATAGAAGAAATCTTCTCATGACCGTGTGAAACATGAGGCTTTACGAATATCGGAGCAGTTTAGCGGTAGTGTGCGCATCAGGAAATGACAAGCCAGGTGTCACGAGTTTGATCCCACCGCAGGGCATCAGGAAGGGCATCCAGGCTTAACCTTCTACGCTAGGCCCCGCTCTGTCTAGGTCAGCGTCCACCCCCACAACGTAGGGACTAATCGTGAAAAATGGACCTTTTGCTACACCAGGTAGTGCGGTCCCTTTTAACTTCTCTTCCCATGGTTCCTTTCATCATTGTGAAAAGTGTAGAACAGAAATCAAAGGTATCTTACGAGGGAAAAGTGTCTCGCCTCGAAGAAAGCATTCCCTGTAAGTAGTATATTTAGAATGTTAATGTTTCAAAATATGTGGATTTATTCTGCCAACTACTTCAAGAATAAAAAGGGAACTGATTGAATTTATGCTCTTCAAAGATAACAAAAGTGACAGTCAAATGCAAAAGGAAGAGGATTATACTGTTATTATGCAAAAATCCTGTGTACTGTAGCCATAATCCTCTGTATATGATAACTGCTTGTGCCCGCTGAGCTAAAATGTGAGAAGTAGCTACTCTGCATACAGATCAGTATGTGTGCGGCTAGAAGTCATAAAGCATTGTCAAGGAAGGACAAGTGAGAACCTGATGTGGTATTTCCTGTGTCCTAGATGTGAGGCCCAGTAACCGCTCTTCCAGAAGCGATAGCCCTCCATCTCTCTGCGGCTATCGCAAAATGGGGTGTAGCCATAAGGGGCCCCCTCCAGGTCCAGATCCCTTAGCTCCTTCAGGTCTGCCCGTACAATCTGTGAGAGGAAAGTTGGGCATGGTGAAGCACCGTAGAGAGGACTGTCAGCACTTCAGTGCTCACCAAAGATGGAAAAGATGATCCTTCCACTTTCCACTCTTGGCCTGTCCTACATTAAGGCTTGCTCACACACACACACACACACACACCATACTGGATGCTCACCTGGTCGGCGTCCACAAAGATGATTTTGTCTACGGCCAGTGGAAAGAGAACGTCCAGGAAAAGGATCTTGTATCCCCAGATGATGCGCTGCTTCTCAGTCTGCTGGTGGAGCCAGCGAGGCCACTTGTAGTGGACCAGTTCATACTGGAAGTTGTAGGCCTTTGCCATGTGAGGGATGGTCTCCTAAGCATCGCAGACCACACACAGCAAACGTGAAAAGGTTTCAACCTGGAGGTAAGCCTGTTTAAATCCATGATATTCTAGAAGTCCTCATGAACGGAATGAGCTGACTATGATTCATAACAGAGCTTTCTATTCCACTACATTTCCATACAGACAATGAATAGCGACTACTGAACAGTTACCCTCTACAAAAACTCTCCTTTAAAGGAACCATATATACACAAATGACACACTTGTCTCTCTCTAAGCCATTTCTGCCATTTAAGACTGGTGAAAGAAGGCACTGCAGCGATTACGGGATCATCCCTATAGGAAGGCACAGAGATGACTTAAAGATGGCGTTGATGGAGGCGGCAGCCCAAAGACCCTTTCATTGCTCGGCACGAACACACACAGGCCTCCCAAGGCTACCCGTGGAACTCTGGTTGCCAATAGATGGCTATTGGCAACCAGACAGGAAGGCGAGGAAGTTTGCATGAAGTTGCAGAGTGAAACCGGTACCTTGAAGGAGGGGGAGAGGTAGTTTTTGAGAAACCAGAACTTTACTGGGGTTTGGGTATGCTGAAGGACGGACAACATCATTATTCTGAAATGAGAGATAGAGAAAAAGAGAGACAAGGCAGCATGAGAATAAGGTTGTGAGTCTCAAAAGGAACAAGGGTAAAAGTAAAAGGTGTGGAGCTTAGAAAGAATGCCCACACACACACACGCGCGCGCGGGCGCGTGTGTGTGTGCGCGCACGCTGAAAGTGACCCACCTCAGAAAGCGCTCATACAGATGGCCTGAGGCAACAGAGAAGATGTTCAGAATATCCTCCCTCTTCTTCTCTCCACTGTCTGACCTGGAGCCACCGCCTGTGATGCTGCAGAGGATCACACATTACATAAGCCTGCTGTCTTTCACCTGATGCACACTTTTCACACACCAACAACAACGAACACACAGCCCAGCCAGTAGCCACTATGCATGTGTACAGCCAGAAGCAGGAAGGACAAAAAGAACCCCCACAACAACAGCATCTATCAGCTGACACAGCACTAGCACACCGTTTTCACACAAACAGATCATGCGTTACTTTGCACAAAAATGAGATGTTGGCTTGTTATTTTCCCTTGTACATCAATAGCAAAACTGCAAGGCGTGGCGACGACAGTGTGGCGGGCCTGGATTGTGTTTTTCAGTGGAAAGTACTGCTTTCCTCCAGAGAGCTGCAGTAATCAACTCATTAGAACGCAGACACGGCAGAGGCAGCTGGAACACTTAAGACAGCTCCTTCTGCCTCCCCCTCCCCCCCAGCATAGGTGGATAGGGAGCTGATAGCACGGGCCGAAGAAGCTTCAAGGAGGAATTAGTATCTAGTCATTAAACAGGCAACACAGATGCACCGGTGAGCTGAGGAGACTGTGCTTAATAATTTGGGACCTGGATCTCTTTTGTTGTACATATAAACAAGGATGCACTGGCTTTACAGGCAGCTCATTCATTATCCTTCACGTCCCATGTCTCACATAAAGGCTCGTTCATTTCTACGTCAAACACGAGTACGTTACGTCCCTTTTTAGAGCCCTTCCCCATCAAACACTCCACACAGAGGAGACGACGGCTCGTTCCAGTCCTGGGAAAAGGGCACAATTCAAAAGGACACTGGCCAAACTTTTGAACGCACAAAACACGCACTTCCTGCTGTTTCAAGAACGATGGATCATGATGCAAGACACATTTGGTGGACAGAAATCAGGACTCGAGCTGGAGGGCAGAGTTGTCTGTAGTCAAACTGTGTGTCCTTGTCTTTAACAGACTGCTGATGAGAAGAGAGTGTCTCTTCTGCACTCAATCACCACCAGGCCCCGAGGCCCCACGAAAAGACTACTGAGCGAGAAGAGGGGGACATGCTGTTTGCCACTGCGAGTCATCTATACTCAACTCCAGCCAACACACACACACACACACACACACTCAGACACACAATGGCCCAGCTTGTTGCTCAGCCTCTCGCAGTCTTGACTCCATACAGATTCTCATCCTCGGTCCTCAGCCAGGAGCTTCGGTTTTACTTTTCTGTTTTACCTTTCTTGTCATCTTGTGCTCCATCTGCCTCCATAGACCTAGTGTATCCCTCTCCCTGCACTCCTACGCATCTCGTCCTCACACTAAACCAGGTTTTGCTACTCTCCACTGTTGAGCGAGCTGGATTTCAGGGGTTTTATGCGCCGCAGTGGTCCGGGGGAAGCCTATTGCCTGCCCGTCGCTATTATGAGGGGTTTCCATCTGAGAGGCGGGATAATGCCATCTGCAGCGCCACAGCGGGACCCCCAGATAAGCGGCTTTACCGAGTCAGGTGAGAGGCCCGTTTGGCTGACGAGAAAAGATAATCCAGACCTCTGAAAGGACCCACAGAGCTTCAGCTGAGGCCAAAGTAGAGGCCGGCGCTAACTTCACAGAACTAGAAATCCACTTCTGGTCTCAGAACTCCTCTCACTGGTATGTGGAGATTAATTAAAGAGACACACACGGAGAAATCTCGCTCAATCTCTGACACGTGATTATTCTCTAGCGGAGCGTCAAAGTGAACACGCTTTATATGCGTGTGTTTGTGTGTGCAAAGCTATGTTGATGACATTTGTTAAATTTTCCCTGCATAACATCAATAAACAGACATCACGAAAATAGAGCTGATATTTTCCACCATTTTAAAACTATAGATGTTATCCATAAAGGTTTGGGATAGCTCATAGCTATAATAGTGGACCTAGCAATAACTCACTCAAGGGATTTGTGTGGGTGTGTGTACACGTAGTGTATCTATAGCTATAATCACAGGGATATACACATGTGTAAGACTGCGTACTTGTAACATTAGGTATCTACTTTAATTTCAGATGTCCAGCCCATTATCCACATTCTACCCTTTGAATAAACCAACAAGACAATGAGTGTCCCAAGGTGCAGGCAGGAAATGGGGTCTGGGGAACTGGAGGAAACAGACACTCCCACTTAGTTCGGACCGACTACATAATCAGAGCAGTTGCACGTTTCAAAAGCAGCAATAGTTCAGACTACAGCCTCAAAGCATCATGTTCAAGGTTAATGCCACCTGATATATAAATGATGAGATTAGCATAGAAGTTGGAAGCAATCATTGATCATTACATGCTAATGAATATGATGGCACACTTTTAGATGTTAAATGAGTTAGAGCGACATGGCCTACCTTTTCTCAAAAATGCTCCAAACACTTCACACAGCAAGCATTAAGTGTGGAGACAGATCACACAGTTAGGAAAGGGCTGGGAAAAACACAAATGCTTAAAAAGAGAACACACACACACACACACATACGCAGGCACACACTCATATACACACACACACACACACACATACCTACAGAAGCACATATTTTTTGCAAGACTAGATCTTACAGCATAATATTGCAGTCTCGATCCGGGGGAAGTATGAGCCTTCCTGAAACCACAACGTATGCTTCAAAACAGATGGCCCATGAGCACACCCACTGATCAATGAACGAACAGCAGTTACTCCCAGTCTGCTGAGCAAAGTCTTTGGACACAGGAAAACTAACCAACCTTTAACTGCGTGAGTGTGAACTACACACCTTGCTATGGAGTCCCACAGGCCTTTGCTTTCTGTAGCCTCACTCAAAAGATCTTCATTGATTTTCTCTGCCCTTTTCTGCACCTATAATGAACAGGGAGGAACAGAAATGACGTTTTTAATTATCGATTTCCTTGGAGGTGTCCAAACTCAACATGTCATAGTGAGAGCAGAACCGCGTCAATTTAATTTTAATGAGACTTTTTTTTTCTCCCAGGATTTTTGCATCATGTAGAAATTCATAATCAGAATCAGTTTATTGGCTATGTGGGTTTTTTAACGCATGGAATATGACTTGGGTTTTATGTCTCTTGCAGCTACTTCACATAGAATGACAACACAATGATCTTCACACATACATACTCAAGGATTGTCTATATACCAGCAAAGTAAGAGATGATAAAACACAATGGTGCAGATAATGTAAAATAAATCCTAGCAGGTTAGTTACATACATGCTTGAGGTAGATGGACATGACAGAGCATACTAGTACACTATGTGCACTGCACAGTTCAGTATATACAAAATGAGTTTTTAGAATTGAATGATGACAACTATGATGAAAGATGGCATGTCCTAACCAGCATCCTTTGACAAAACACACTCACTCTGACTTTGATGATCTTGCTGTGAAAACTGTTGAGCACAACTACCACATCGCCGGAGTCAGTGGGGGAATCCGTCCCATCGTGCCTGAGAGAGAAGATCACGGGTGAGAAAGTCATTCACAGCTACTTAGTCAAACACAAGCACAGCATCAAGGTGAGGATCAACCTGATGGTAAAACTTGACGGATAAAATAATTTCACATGTCACCAAACTTGCTGCAAGACAACAGTAGTCACATTAAATAATCCCAAACTAAAGCAGAGCTAATTGAAGTGCCCCCCCTCTTGTCGATTATGGCTAGAGATATTATGGCAGAGGTTTCCAATCTTACTCTGTTCACACCGCGCTTCCTGCAATCCCCTATGGATTGAGGCATTTTCTTAAGCACTCATCTGATCAAGCTGAGTTTAATTTGCATTCCGACATCACACTTTCCTCAACAGCATGGGGGAACCCAGTAGCTCAGCGGTACAGCATGCACTTCAGGAACTGATGAGCTAGAGGCTGCGGGTTCAAACCCACTGCAATGCTTTAGGAAGGGCATCCGGCCTGAATTTCCCCCAAGCTCCATCTAAATCCGTGTCCAGCCGCAGAACATGGGGACTAGTCATTCCATATGAACTAGACTTCACTTTGCTTAATGGTATAAAGTGAAATTAGCATTTTTTGTGACTCTGATTTAATGTCTGTTGCCATGTTTTAGCCACAGTGATGGCACAAAATGGGAAGAAGAAGAAAAAAAAAATCCTGAAAAAACAGGAAATTCTCAAAAGACAAAAGTGGTGACTTCAGGAATAGACCCCTGATGCACAACAGGAATGACAATGTGCACAAAAGTGCATTCTGGGAGATCTGCCAGGGTCACACTCCAATCAGATTCATTACCCTGCAGTACCACCTTGCTATCTTTTCATCCATTAATGCTTCCCGCCCATACTGTATCTTGCAGTGTATTTAACGAGGGAGTCCAGCAGTATCGATCGTATCACACTGGCCTCTTACTGTAATTGTTTTAGGACCGATCCACCCGGTGTGGAATTTGCTCAGGCAGGCAGCATACCTGGAGTCTGATGATGAAACACCACAAGGTAAACCTCAGCCAGGGATGAGCAATAGTCTGTCATGCTCAGCAAGCCATCATGACCCCAGCACTTACTAAAAGGCAGAAAATTAACCTTATCACTATGATAAATGCCTCTCTTCATTGGCCACTAAGTGCATCCCCCCTCATGCTGTGCTGCTTGGGTTTTGCCCCCTTCGGCGTCACCTGCGGGACTGTGGTTGGAGAGCAGCGGAGATCAATTTGTATCCCCGCTCTGAGAAGAGGAGAGCCGGCCATCTCATTCATCGTTGTCAGGGCAGGACGCAGTGGCAGCCCAGGGTGCAGGAGGGAGAAAGTGGGCCCGGGGAACTGGTGGGAACAGACACTCCCGCTCGGCTCTGATCGGCCACCTAACCAGAGCAGAGCGCTGCTAACCACAAGAATAATGGTGCTGCCAAGGTGAAAAATGACATCACCTTTTAACTTCACCTGGAGGATTGGGGAATAAATCTTGTTGTCTGATATGATTTCAGAGGAACCCAGGGCAATATCTGTCCTAAATCTTGCACGAGGATGGCCGGAGAGGGCGATTTCTGCCACGGGAGGGACATCCACCGTATCACATCTACTGTAGCTGCCCATGCGGAGACTGGACTGGGGCCCAGAAGGACTCTACCTCTTGACAGAAAGTGAAATAAGAGTCTCACTGGCTTCTATTTATGGTAATAGAGGCAATGTCAAGATAGGCAGAGTGATTCATACAGAGGAGGATTTGATTTCACATCGTTTGCTACAGTCTGCACTAAGCAGAGGAGAACGGACAAAAAATAAAAAAAATATTAAAAAAATATATGATCAGCTTACGATGCATATTTTAGAGGAAATGCATGAGAATATTCTAGAAAAAGCAATGTTACAATTTGTCTGAGGAAATTGGAAAACAAGAGAGAAAACCAGACATTTGTGGTCCGGCACGGTATAAAACTGCCTTTGACAGGTATGCTGGACAAACAGCTAAAACAGATATTGTGCTGCTAATTTCCCCTGCAGTTTGGAGCAGACTCTATGGCAGGTGACCAGCTGAATCATCCCTCCACTCGATCTTGTCTCTAATAGCACCACTCTCCTCCCACCCCTGTCTCACTCCCAGTCTGTGTAAAGCAGAACTCCCTGCACTCATCAAAACCTGGAGCTGCCACAGTGACAGCAGTTCTCTGTGGTTACCATAGCAATGGGCTTCATACCTTCCACTCATATACAGAAGGAGCTGAGACAACCCTGGTCCCTGGGTGTATAGAGAGTTGTCTAATTATTATTGCTGTATATAGGTCATAATGACAACCATAAACAGGGTTAGACAAGTCAAGAAAGAGGCATAATTATTTTCACACACACACACACACACACACAGATCCAAGTTATCGCTATCGCAGCCAATAAAGTATAATTTTAATTGATCAGTGTCGTCAATGTTAAGCCTGATTAAATTCCCAACATTTCCATCACATCTCCTTGTGCTTCCTCTAAAAAGCTGTCATATAATGCACCATTATCCATCCTCTAGGTTTGATAAACTAAAAAACAAACTAGCATCATTCAGATCTTACAGAAGTGAGGCACAGGTTTAAACAAGTCGATAACTGACAACAAGTGCACTGTGGAACTTCTTTTAATTGTTAGATCTATCTGATAGGTGCTACAGAGCACTAAACTCCAACACAACCAGGTATTAAAGACAGTTTCTTTCCAAGGGTTGTCGTTTAAATGAATGCTTAAGATGGTCAAGTTCCAGCCATATACTGTCAATTGTACAAATACTCATATTCTCTGTCATGTCCATCTGCCTCAGGTGTCTATTCAAGTAGCCAACTAAAATCTATTTTAGTTCCTCTAATACATTATCTTCACCATTGTATGTTTATTATCTCTTATTTTCACCTGTTTGTATTCAATCCGTATTGTTGTATTGTCAAACAATGTGGAGTACCTGTGAGAGCCATGAACCTGGAGTCACATTTCATATACATGAAAACCTTAAGGGCCAATGTACTGATTCTGATAAGAAGGCAATCTAATCTTATCTTTATAGCTTGGTTAGTCTTCTATTTTGTAAGAAAATACAACAGAATAATGAAAACCCTCAACAGAAAGCTGCAAGGCTATTTCTTTTATACCTGGAGCTACTAAAATGTCAAGCACCCCTTAGTGAATTGGAATTGGCTTTAACTTTACCGATGTTCTGGAAGTGTTAACTGTGCAGCTATCTATATCATGCAGGAAAATATGAATAATGAATCAGGAATTGGTATCAGCAGATTATCAATATTGAATGGTTAGATTATATAAACACACACACACATGCAAATATTGATGTACATTGATATTTGCATGCATAGATATAAAATACATACAAATATAAGCATTGAATACTCACGCTATAACTTGATATAT
>OMLC01067231.1:0-13995 GCA_900302585.1 Regalecus glesne | reverse complement strand
GGGGAGAAACAAGTAAGATGCAACTTCTGGCAGCCCTCATAAATACCAGACAACTTAGAAGGCAGGTTTCACTCACTGGCAATCACATAGCCCCCCACTGTTTTAGCGAGACCAGATTGTTGGTGACACATATTATTTATGGTTATCAAATCCCCTTGGCTATTGAGTAGGAAATAATGTGGCCCATGACCAGAGAGATCACCCTGAAAAGCGTTTACTGTCACTGGTTACATGGAAAGACCATCCAATTCCAAAACTTCCCCCTTTCTGTGATTCACTGCCTTTGAAATCCAGTTCACCAACTCAGCTTTCTCTTTAATTGTGACAGGGTGTGTTAATTACATGGCAATCTGTTCATATGATGATTTCATTTGCATTAGTGATTAAGCTGCAAAAAGCCCTGTTTACACTTGGCATTATCATGCATCTCTGATGATCTAATCCCAAGTGGGTAGCTCTAAGTAGTACTAAGTAGTGTGATCCAAGTAGTACAGGTGTGAATGCACCAATGTGTCCTCAAAGCGTCTTGAGATAGCTGGCCTGATCGCTCAGGCCACATTCAGAGGTGGCCTGGGACACATCTGTCCACTGTGAATGCATGCATGTCCCAGGCCACATTGAAGGACTGCCTTATCAACTAACATCATCTGTATAAGCAATATAAATACTATCCAACAGTAAAATTATCCTACGTGATTCTGCCAAGAACAGCTGACATGTCAGAGGTGATGGACCAAATGAAAACTGTGGGTAGTCATAAACTGGTTAGTGAATAAGAACACGGGCTGTGTTACTGATGCTCGTTTCATCACAACCTCCTGTTTTTTCTTCTTCATTTAGCTTGTCTGTAGTTCCTATCAGACCCACAAGTGTGGATGAGCCTTACTCATTTGTATATTCATGTTCAAATTTGGGTTCAAGTTCATTTATCCAGAGCGAGACGATGGATCTCCATTTCTCATGCTTCCACTTTGGTAAATCATATCACCAGCATATGTACTTACTCCTACATTGTTACCACAGAAAAGTGCAGGGTGGGGTGTGTTGGTGATGCCTGGACACACAAATCCAATCCGATCATTTGCAAATAACTGTACAGACATCTGAGAAACGAATCTGATTTTTCTGATCAAAGCCTTAAAGCTGTCCACTTGTGATCGTATCACCCAAGATGAATCTAATGCCATGTCTAAACAGGGCCTTAATTCAAACAGTTCAGTTGGGCTTTATGTTTGTTTGCAGTCTACATTTGTTTTGTCTGTTTGGTTAGCCTTAAGCTAATAAGGGGGTGTTGTATCAGAGTGAAGAGATAAAAGACGTGGCCCATTAAAAATGAGCTAGAATTCAAAGAGAACAATATAATTGTTGAGGCTTAAAAGTACAATATGAATGTTAACAATGACATGCACTATTTGTCATGGTGCATTTATACCTGTGCAGTCTGAATGACCTTCTTCAGAATTGGACAGGCAAGCATAGACCTTGACAATAGACCATTCAAATACCTCAACCACTTTCACCTGAGCTTAAGAGTCTCAGCTGACTGACCCACAACTCATCATGATACCATCATGGTAAAATGAGACAAAAATTGCGGGTGCAGAATAAACGGAAGGAAAAAGCTTTTCTTGAGCTAACCTCATTCTTAAGATTACCAGGAAACAGTCACCTTGAAGCTAATGAGCAGGAAAATATGCCCATAAACTCACTCCAGGCCCCGGCGACCGTGGTGTCATGTAGTGTGGCTGCAAATACATCGCTAAATGTTCCCATTCCCGGAAACCATAATGCACTGTGTTCATATCACTTGGCTACTGCCTTGATTACATCAGCAGAAAAAATCCTGGGACAGATGGGGCAAAGGAATAGTGTATGTGTGCACATGTGAGGATAGAGAAATGAGATAGAGCAAAGTTGGGAGGGTTCTCTTAGACAATAGTTAAGCACTGTTGAGGGGGAAGGTGGCAGACATAGGTTGAAAATACATGCTGGAGTACACAGAAGATATGCACATAGACAGGTATGTCAACTTGAGAGATAATGCCCCCAGCCCCCTCCAACACAGACAATTTTCATATTGCACATGAAAGAGCACACGATACACACTATGTATGTAATAAAGGCAGTAAGTATATGCCTCTTTGTAATAAAGAGGCCTGTCCTAAACTCCGCTCAACGCAACGCACACACACATTCAAACAAGTACCCTTGCAGAATATGACAAAAGCTGATTCAAACACAGATATGGTTTGAATATGTATCATCTATATGGTGATGTTTTAAAAAAAAACGTCAATAAAGAAAACATGAACATTTCGTGCTATTAAGATTCAGGTGACAGGCGTGGACTCAAGTCCATGAATACTGGGATGCCATCCAGCACTCTACTTGTGCCCCCATCGATAGGGTTAGCGGTTGTGTCAGGAAGGGGATCTAGACTGATAAGATATGTGGTGGCAACCCCTGAGAAACACTGAAAGAAGTACTATTAAGATTCCCCAACATTGTGACCTACTTGATTGCTGGGGAGTGGAGATATCCATAGTTTTTGTGTACAAATGCATGTATCTGGGTGTTTACATAAAATACACATTAATCTATGTGTGTGTTTAAACATGTCCTTATATTTAAGTTGCTGGTCTTTTTAAGATTGATCATATTTGCACTGTATGCATGGACTTGCAGAAAACGTGGGTGCTTGCAGTTCATTTTGTGTTGTATGGTATAGGAACAACATGTTCTGACTGGCAGTCAAATGTTATATCAGATTACGGGGGAGGCCACACACTGGCACACTGACATATTAGGGATGAGTGGATTTGTGTGTTTAAGTGTATATGCTTGTGAGTAAAAAATCAACAGAGGGAAAGAGTGAGACAGAGTATGTTTGCACTCAGGTCCCGACTCTGAAGGACTAGTTTGCAATACATTCATGATGCAGAATATTTAACAACTAATCACAAACTACACAAAGTAAACAACTCAACACACTTGTCCAATATGTCATCTGGCTGTGTGTTAAATGGACTCCAAATAGTAAAGCCACTCTGTGCATGCTAAAAGATGATAAGTCAATACATGCTGGGTCAATAGATCAATACACTTAACCACAGCTCAAGGGAAGGAGAATAAGAACCGAGGGCACTGCATTTACAGCTCTAGTATGGTGAACTAAGCAGATGTGATGAGCAGACGGGTTACTGCACCAGGCTGATATTCCCTGTGGGTCTATGCTAGATCCAGATGGCTTCTCAGCTTGGTTGTGGTGGTAAAGAAGTGTCATGAACGACACTAAAAATCCATCTGGGCTGTGCAGAAACAATTCCAACAGACTGGTATTATAATTCAATGCTTTAGTCTATATTTACTTAACCATATGAAGAGGGGAACTGGCTTCTCTCCACCATCTGTTTATAGCACCAGTAATCATTGTGTCATTTAATGGTGGCGATACTCTAAAAACTTTCATAATGCAGATGAGACACTGATGAGCAGTACACTAATTTATGGTCACAATCCTCAAACTATTTATTGACTCGGCAAATACAGTGGATTAACTGCGACTCAACCTTAAATTTAATGATAACAATTTAAAAAAAACTGCCCCCCAGAATTTCCTTCATATAGTGCTTTTCAGGGTACTCAAAGGAAATGTAAGCTACTTTATTTAGTCATTGTATTCCTTTCTGAACTAGCCAGGTACCAAACCAGCGAATTTCCATTTACTAGACAACCTGTTCTACATCCTGAGCTATGCTGCCCTGGAGAGACACTAAATTTATCATGAAAGCAACACACTACAACGTATCACACAACATTAATCACACATTATAAGCCATTCTGAAAAAGTAAGTTTTGATTAGTGATTTGAACACAGATCTGTGATGTGTTTGGGGAGAGAGATCCAGATGGAGCAGACAGCTATAGAGAAGACTGTCACTTCATGTCCAGTGCTTGGTCCTGAGTGATGGAGACAGGAAGGTTGGCATCAGAGAAAGGGAGGTTGTGGGAAAGAGTATGGTAGGGGAGCAGGTTGAAGAGGTAGGAGGGGCCCTGGTCACAGAGGGCTTTGTGAGTGAGGAGAAGGACTTTGAATTGAATTTGCTGTGGGACAGGGAATAAGAGGAGGTTCTGGAAGACAAAGGTTATATGGTCACAAGGGTGGGAGTAGCAGAGTTCTATATGTACTGGAATTTATTCAGAACATTGGATGATGAGCTGTAGAAAATAGTTTTACAGTAGTCAATTTTGGATGTGATGAAGACATTGCTCAAAGTCGCAGCAGAGGAGCGTGATGGATAGAGATGAACAATGTTCTTTGGTTGGACGAAGGAAGTTCTGGTGATTTGGTTGACATGGTATTCAAAGGGCAGGTTGCCATCGAAAACAATTCACGGTTGTGAATGTGAGGGTGGGGGAGAAAGACGGGGGGGTTATTAATCGATGATCAGGGAGAAGTTATGCATGTTTTGGTTTTGGATCTGGAACGGATGTTCATTTCTGAGTTTTCAAAATGTAGTGTGAGAAAGTTGGCTTGCATCCATGATTTAATTTCAGTGAGGCATTAGGTCAGAGTGAGTCCCAGTGGCGATGGATTTAGCAGAGAGAGAGAACTGGATGTCATCGGCATACCACTAGAAGCTAAGACCATGACTAGGTATGATGTTACCAAGGGAGAGCATGAAAAGAAAAGAAAGGAAAGGAGCAAGCACTGTACCCCGGGGGAATGCCTTGGGACAGAGGAGTGATGAAGGAGGAGATACTGATAATGGCAGTGACAAATGGAGAAGGACCAGAGAGCTTGAAGGCAAGGGGCTCGAAAGAATGAAAGACAGGAATGGAAATGGTTGTTTTCATGTCCTTACTGTCAACAGGAGTAACATAACATCCTCTTCCCTCAAGATGATGTTTAAAATTTTATGTGAATCCCGTGGGTGTGGTCTGGTTTAGTGATAAATAGTCTACGGGTTTATGCCAGGTTTCAGTGAGACAGAGGAAATCTAGGTCACTATCAGTTGAAAATTCCTTCAGGATGAGTTTTTTTTTTAATTGAGTGACCAAGTGTTGAGTGAATAAAGGCAGTTTCAGATGACTCACTTTGTGATAGTTTGTAAGGACTGAAGAAGGGGAAAAAGATTAGACCGATTCACGCATTGGTTGTTGTGGTGACATAATGATGATTCCAATTCCATACCATCCCTATGGATAGGACAGATGTGACAAATCACAAATGGTTACATGTATGTCACTTTCTGCTTGTATGCAGGAAGCAAGAGCACTGACAGGTGGTTGGATTTCCCAAAGTGAGGTCGTGAGTTAGACCTGTAAACTGCCATGATCGTTGAATAGCAGTGTTCAAGAGTCTTACTGCCACTGGTTGGGCAGGTTACATGTTGGTAAAATTTTGGAAGCAGATTTCAGGTTACGGTGGTTAAAGTCCCCTGCTACAATTGAAATGGGCTCTGGATGCAAGTTCTCCCTTGGGAGACAAAAAAGTCTGCACCTTTGATTAGTTTTTCCAAAACTGGTGAACAAGATTGAGAGACCATTTCCATGTCAGTGAATTTGCTAACAAATTCATTCACAGCAACCCCCTTTACCTTGTCAGTAGTCATCATGGAAAGGTCCATACGAGGCACAGAAAAACCCTCTGGTAGTAGTATAGCTTAATCTGGTGTATTATGGCCCTGCCAAGTCTCTGTAAAGCAGAACACACAACAGTCCTTCATGTCCCTTTGAGAACTGATTTGGAAAAGAAGTTTCTCCTGCTTGTTGTCGAAGGATTGTATATTAGAAAGCAATGTGCTGGTGATCTGGGGCTGGGTAGAAGGCCACTGTAGCCTCACAAGGGAGCCACTTCATTTACCTCACCTCCAGCAGCACTGTCTGCAGCCATTACTCCGTGGTAACATCTGTTTGCTGTAAGTAATCTCTATTGCCAAGTCTAGCAGCCTACAGCTGTTGGGAAGGTTTAATATTATGTCGAGTAAAGTCTGGTGATCATAGGTAATGGTGCATATATAACACAAAAACAAAAAACAAGTTCAGAATAGCTCACAGAGCTCGTGGAGGGGCAACACAGTACAGCGTCATCTATGGGTTTGTGTTGGATTGTGATGTGGTAGGTAGAGATTGAAAGATTGCCCACTCCAGTAGCAGGCTGATGAAGTAAAGCTGGGAATCAGTCCCAGGAGCAAGCAAGAGAGGGAAGATCTCAGCAGGTAAAACGATGAGCTGATTTAGAAATGCAACTCCGGTGAAAGTGTTTGTCTGGAATGGAGGATTCACGGTACAATCTAACCACAAACTCACAGGGTATCTTAACTGGCCAAGCTATAAAAACAAAGGCATCGATTGAATGGTAGAACTTAGGTTCAGAAAATGGATCAAAATGTGCCAACACAGGCCCAGTTTAAAAGTAACAGCTAGGCAGTGCCCCATGGCCATGAACAACATGGTGTCATGAACATTGATAAGTCTGATAACACATCAGTCACAAGCAAGCCGTAGAAAACATTCCCTTTCCTCTCACCTTAATTCCTTCCTTTATTTCCTCCCTATTTCCATCCAACTACAATCAGAGCTTCATCTCTGCCTGGTAGCACACAGACAGATGGCCAAATCCCCTCTGCATTCACATACATTATCATAAAGACTGGTAGGTACAGTGAGGTGATGGGAACAGGCCCACTGTGTGTGAAACCACACAAATATATAATGGAAGCTGTTGATGTTGTAACTCTCATTTTACATTTCAGTCATCTGTGTCATGGTGTTTCTTTACGGTCATCTCTTAGCCCAAATATGGATCTCTTCTGATGTTGAGCTGTTTGCATGCAAACAATGATCATCAGATCAATACTCTCAGAATATAGATAACTGGCCCTAAAAGCAGGTGTACATTTAAGTTGTACCTGATGGCCTTCTCTTCCAGCCAAATGAACCAAATGAACTTCCACCTTAAAGATAATCTCGTTTTTGTCTTTGATCTCGGTGTTGCGTTGAGGTTTAGCAATTTTGTATCAAACCACAGTCATGCCGGTAAAACCTCATTGAACTGATCTGAACTAAACAGAGAGAGAGAGAGAGAGAGAGAGAATGATGATGATGAAAAGTGAGTGAACCACAGCTTACCTGTGGAGAAGGAAGGTTGTCCCCTGTTGAATTATTCTTGCTGAAGAAGAAAGAAGAGAAGAGTAGCTTAGTTGTCCTACTATATCAAAAAAAGGAACCAACCACACAATCAACCTGATGCTTACTATCTAATCAAACTATAATAAAAGCTGTGTGTGAGAAGCATCTTTGGGATCTTGTGAAGCCTCTGAAGAAAAAGCCCACTAAAGATATACAACCTGACCCTTTGCTCCCTTTCCCAAAGGCTCTTTGCAAGTCGATCAGTTAAATGTGTCTTTAACACATGTATAATAGTATGGTAAACAGAAACCAAGTGATAACAGATAATGGCTAATGATATCAGCCAGAAAACAATCATCACATGGCAACTAATTGATTAACAATTGTTGAAACCTTACTGATGTATAGACTGGGACGACCATTGATTCACCTGTTGAAAGAGATTTTGAGAAAACTTTAAAAGGAACCAAGTTGTGATTTTTGTGTTTTTTTTTTACCATTTTTTTATCGACTCCATGTTGTTTTCTTCAGGTCTCTCACATGCACTAGACACGCAGATGCATTCTGTTGGCTGGAAATTGACAGAAAAGATCAGGATGCTTCACACTAATATAAATACTCCATCCTGATTTAAATTAAGACAACCTGCAGTGCCTTTTTCTTTTTTTAAATGTAATTTTTCTTTGATTTTTTCCATTATACACAAAAAGAACAAACAGACAAACAACATAAGAAAAACACGTCCATTAGTAGCTTATAGGTCCTTCCATTCAGTCACAATCCAACAATTCTGTCCTGTTCAGTTGTCATTACTATAGTTACTCACCTACTAGTGGTATCACCCTCGCCTCTTCTGTAACAATTCCATTTCTCCTCAAATAAAATAAATAAATAAATAAATGATTCCCTTACCAGTCCCACAAGGGGAAATTTGGATTTCTCTGCATTTTTGACCCTACCTATTTTATAGGAGCAGTGAGCTGCCAACATATGGCGCTCGGGGAGCAGTTAGGGGTTAAGTGTCTTGCTCAAGGACACCTCGACACGCTATATGCAGGACCGGGGATCGATCCTGCAACCTTCCAATTGCCAGACGACCGCTCTACCCACTGAGCTATGCCGCCCCCATGCTACCACTTCCTTCTTCCTGTTGATGTTCTAGAGGGGCATTAAAGAGACTGACCCAGCAGTAGGTAACTCGGGAAATTCAGGTGTGAACAAAGGGGATAAAATTTAAGAGAAAAAGGATATCCTGTCCCGGGTCTTTTCATTCCTCACAAGTTAGCTCAACGTGCTAGCAACCACATTTTACACGAGTACATGTGAAAGACACATTTTACCAAGAGGATCCAGTCATGTCAGAGCTGTGTGGTGCTGGATCACAGTGATTAGATCTCATTTCCTTTACGTTTTTACCAGTAGTTGGGTGTTCACATTCAAACTGGGTTGAAACTCCTCCTTTAACTGAAGCACATTCATCTGAAGAGTTATCACTGTGATTACAGTGAGCCTTTATTCACAGCCATGCACATAGTCCGTGGATGTGTCCCCACAAAAGCCTGCTAAATGAAGAAATATAGACACCAAATGACTGAAGCCAGTTTTTCGGAACGGCCAAGTCGTGTGCCCCTCATCTAAGTAGCATAGACAAGGGGTAGATATCATTTTCCTCCCATGTTTCTATTCCATGCTCATACAGTTACATGAGTCATGGGCCAAGTTGCAGCACTCTGTACGGAGCCGCTCGCAGTTTTGCGATTTGATTCCTAATCCACAAATAAGATCAATTGTCTTCAATGTAAACCCTGACATGTTGCTTTCTCTCTATGCTGTCAGTGTATGTCAAGCTGTCACTCTTCTCCTCTCCTCTCACTGCAGATGCACCATGGCTACCTTCATCTCTAAATGATGACGTTGCAGGCACTGGGCGCCAAGTGACTGAGCGAAACCCCCGAAAAGGCTGGAATGGGATGACCTCCCGTGTCAGTAGTTTCCAGTCCGTGGTTGCCTGGTGTGCTCTATGTACGTCAAAGGGAGATACAGATCAGTGGGAAGGGAGGACAGACTCTGCAAGGAGGGAAAACACCACCAATAGGCCACTGTGTGAGGCAGACCAGGTCAGCTGTTGTACTTCTCTGCTGTTTGTTTTGCCTTATTGCTTTTTCACCGGGCATCAGTTTAACCCCTTCATTTAACCGGAGATAGTTCAACTCCCTCTCCTCACACAGATCCCACACAAACGCACATATGCGACCCATCCAACGCTGTGGGGCGCCCTGCTCACCTTTACTGGTTCTTAAGTTGAGCGTGAATCGTGTACTGTGATTTACGGGGTGGGGTTTTGCTGATGGGGGCAGCATAGCTCCGAGGCAGGGCGGTCATCTAGTGATTGGAAGATCGGTGGTTTGATCCCCGGTTCCTTTAGAAAAAGCGCTTCGAAGTGTCCTTGAGGAAGACACTGAGCCCGAAATTGCTCAAGTCCTGCTATGGAATGTGACCTGTCCAGGGTGTTTCCCTGCCTTTCACCCAATGACTGCATGACCCGACTTCAAATAAGCGATTGACAATGGATAGATGGATGGATGGATGGATGGATGGATGGATGGATGGGTGGATGGATGGATGATGTTCACCTGTAATATCGGGCAGTATTTTCAGCATCTAGTAGAATTCCTATGCTGATCATATATAAACTAGAACCCCCCCATCTTTCAAAATGCATGCGATGCGTGATAAGGTCTGACTTACCCTTCGCTGGTTTTTTTTTGTGACGGAGTGGCAGGCCCTGTGAAATCTTAAGTTCCATTCAGAGGCATGCTAAAAATAGCCCACGCTTCATTAAGCAGCTCAGTGGAGTGAACCATGACTGTGCCATTTTAAATCCTCCCATTGCACGATAAAGGGCCAGAAGCTTCACACAGATCAATACATCAATAAATCAGGTGGAGGCTTGGTCAAAAATAGGTCCTTTAAAGACAGCCATACACCACGTCCAACGCCACATCATACAAATCAGCCGGAGATGAGAAACACCGCCAACTTAAGATGTCTCCCCTGCACACAAAAGACCATTCAGATGTTAATCGATAACACAGCTGTTCGGTGACGGCGCCGAGAACTCTATCAACACACTGATTTAGCCATACGTCTTCCCAGGTCAACAGATTCATGCCGGAATTTAGTCTGCAGTGGATTACCCCGAAATATCAATTAGATTTATCCTGCTGATGATGTGTTGCAGTAGTAATTGATAAGTTCCCCTTCTTTAAGATTTGCATGCCTCTCTGTGTTCATCCAGAGTGAGAAGATCAGCATCAGCACCAGTGAGGGCGGGAGGCCTCCCCTGTGTCAAACGCCCCTGACTCTGCAGTGGTCAGGAGCGTGTATTTGAATAAGACAACCAGCGAGAGGCTTTCAGCTCCATTCCTCAAGGATATCGGTATGGCAGCTTCATTATTCCGTCAGGTGGTTTGTCACATTCACTTGTTGTTTCAGGTCTGAAAGGTCCCAAGCAAAGGTTTTAGGAGCTCTCCTTTATATCACATGATATTCTTTTATGCAGATACTCTGGTTTCCTTTCAGCGCATCCAGAAAATTGGTCTCGTCGAGCAGACAGTCATAGGCATCGCATTTGCAGATACCAAAATACTCTGAGTGCCAGCGTTCTGTGATATGCATGTGATGCATGTCAACTAGTCTTGCAGGGCCACAAATGAGTGCACTGCTTTTTAATGAAAATACACTTATAAGATTGGCCTTGGTCTTGAGGCATGGCTCAGGAGGTAGAGCGGGTCATCTAGTAATTGAAACGGCACTGGTTCAATCCCCGGCTCCTCCTGCCTGTGCCCCTGAGCAAGGCAATAGGATAAAGAGGTGCTCTCTGGGTACTGCAGCTGCTCGCTGCTCCTATACAATGACATGGGTTGCATGTAGAGGACACATTTCATTGTATGCATGTACAGTGACAAATTCATAAAGCTTCTTTTTCTTCCTTGTGGACTACAAGCCAACAAAGTGATTTTATTTGCCAGAGTAATAGGTTAAAATGTTCTTGGGTGGCCTCCGGTGGTTTAGAGGGGTAAGACACCTATGTTCAGTGCATCTCCACGTCATGCAGTTGGGTGTTTGAATCCCAGCTGCACCGTTTCCAACCACAGCCAGAGGTCCATAGTTAGTGGGTCATAATGGGCTAAGCCTCACATGGGTATAAGGGTTAGGTTGGATAAAGTATTCTGGAAAAAGGGGATAAAATTAAGACATTTAAACAAATGTTTTTGTGGATAGGGGGACTCTGGCTGCTGCATTTTGCATGAGCTTAAGCCGTCCTGTTGACCAAAGGCCAACGAGACTTCTAACTTGCTGACAAATGCAAACCAGTCCCCATAGTCAGAGGCTGTTTATTTGCAGAACTAGTCCTCCCGCGTACAAACACATTCAGGGTTCTATATATTTAATGGACAGGTGCAGAGGGGGAAGCTGTGGGGGCTTGAGCCCCTGCCCCTCTGCCCTGAATACCCAAAGTGCCCCGTTGAGTGACCATTTACATTTTCAATATAGAATAAAATGATCAGTGAACATTTTCAAAGCAATGTGTTTATTAATTATTTTGTTTGGATGAGGGTTGCTGTTATTCAATATATAAATAAAGTTTCGATATCAGGAGGACACCAGGTGGATGCCAGGTGACTTCTTCAGTCTTCAGACTGAAGAAGTCACTTGAGGGCCCGCTTGGTCTATTGAGGCACTACTCGACAACCTCTGACCTCCTCAAATGCACAATAACTACATTCAAACTCATTCATTGAGAAAAGATAACAAAGAGTTCAGATAAAGATCTGTTTCATGGCCGAATATACAGTGGTGGGAAATCCTCCCCAGCCTGCAGAGTGAAGCAAGCTCTTGAAACACCCAGAGCTACAAATGAAGCTGTGGAGCACAGCCCTCAAGGCTGTGGCTCATTTGTCAGAGTCCCACGTCTTCAGTAAACAGGGCAGTGGCGTCTCTGCATTAGGGGCCGGTGGGGCCTGACCCCACCAGATGTCGCCAGTGCACGACATGATCAATAATTCAGTACAACACGTCATTTTGTTTTTGTCTCAGAAAACTGTGTCAGAGAACCAAGCTTTGAGAACATGATGCGATGTCCACGTCTCAGCCCTGCTGAAACCACGATCCGACCCTTCCACGGTCCCATCGCCTGCTTTCGAGTGCCGTGTGGAGAAAGGACAGAAGACATTGTACGCATTCTCTGTGAGTAACAACGACGAATTAAATGCTCTCATCCGCAGAGCATCCAAACCAATGGGACCGACTAAAGCAGTCAACGCGGTGTCCTCCACAACGCCCGCGGTGTTGCTCAGTCGCAGAGGAGCTGCTGGCAGTGTGGTAATGTGGGTTGCTAGCGGCTGTTTGTGTTGACATTCGCCAAGCTAACGTGGCCACAGAGTGGCATGAGATACAGGAGTCAAATGGAGCAGCAGAGTTTTCCAAACTGGATCTGTGAGCTGGATGCCACCGGCTAGAGCCTCATCCAGACAGCAGACACATCATTACATTCACCCCTCACCTCGGCTTGAGGCGCTTCAGAGGACTTGTTTAGGCCTGTCTTTGGCCAGCGAGGTGTTTCCAAATGTCCTACGCTAAACACTGCGAGGTCTCTGGTATGAAGAACCAAAGTGACAACATGATCCCCCCTTGTTTCATGATCCCCAGGACACAAAAACAGGACAAGAAACTTGGAAGACTCCTCCAGAGGCTCAGAGAAAGCCGTCCCATCACTTAATGTCCGCTGCAGTGTGAGTTTAAGATGTCCAGGCTGGAACTCTTCATCTTTCATCTGCTCTGCACAAGGTGTTTCAGCCAATATCGAGAAAGTGGCTGCAGTTCAGAACACTTCAGACCGCACAACGTCCAGCTGGATCATGAGTCTGTTCGATGTGGCCAATTATTCCTCCAGGTTTATCAAAGATGTCTCCTCCGTCCCAGAGCCGCTGTACGAGCCCATCAGAAAAGACACACCCTGGGTGTGGGGTCCAGAACCGCGAGCTGCATTACAGACACTGAAAGAGAGTCTAGCGAGTGGCCCTACGATGTCAAGCCTCCACCCAGGAGGAGAGACAGACCTGACTGTGGACGTTAGCCATGTCAGACTGGGTGCGTTCCGCTGCCAAAAGGATGAAGAAGGGCTGAGGCGCACAACATCCCATGCTAGCTGATCTCCCAGTGATGTGGAGAGGAGACACTGCCAGGAAGGAAAGGACATGCTGGCTGTCCTGTGAGCTGTGAGCGTTTCCACCTCTGCATATATGGTCATCCTTTCACTCCAGCGACCAATCACAAAGCACTGGAACTCCTATGGACCGATCTCAGGGTCAAAACCAGTTTTGAGTGATGGGGACTGAGGTTTCAGCCCTACAACTTCAAGGTGGACCACAGATAGGGAGCCAACAGCCCAGTTGACTGGCCTGACGTGTTGGCTCTCCTATGCTGCGCCATCCTCTTAGCCAGCGTCTGTTTGGTCTCCCCAATGTACAAGTCACTGCAGTCCTCCTGGCATTTAACAGCGTACACTACGTTACTCTGTTTGTGCCGGGGGACCCGGTCCTTGGGGTGGACCAACTTTTGCCGCAGCGTGTTCAGGGGTTTGAAAGCAACTGAGACGCCATGTTTGGAAAATACGCGTCTCAGCTATTCCGACACTCCCGCCACATACGGAATCACTACCGGTCTACGCTTTGGCTCCTCCCCTCCCTCCACTTGGCTGGAGCTCTGTCTGGGACCCTTCCTGGCTTTAACAAACGCCCAGTTAGGGTAACCACACTTAACCAGGGCCTGTTTAATATGGGACTTCTCTTCCTCCCC